>WAAF01018803.1:343250-573148 GCA_013400475.1 Tricholaema leucomelas
TGTCACCATTCACCCCTAGTCTCTGGGCCCAGCCCTCCAGCCATTTCTTGACCCATTTCAGAGTGAATCTGTCCAAGCCACAAGCTGCCAACTTGTACAGGAGCTTGTTGTGGCAGATGGTGACAAAGGCCTTGCTGAAGTCCAGGTAGACTACATCCACAGCCTTCCCCACATTCACCAGATGGGTAACGTAATCATAAAAGGAGATCAGGTTGGTCAGGCAAAACCTGCCCTTCCTAAACCCACTGTGGAGAAAAGCACGGAAGCAGCTATTGTTTATCTGGCTCTTCACAGCTCTGTTCTGTGGGGAAATGCTGGGCCTGACCTAGCTTCACATTAAACACCATTGTCATAGCAGGTCCTTTGAGATTGTGAACAGATGGAAGGAATCTAGGCAAGATGGTTGTGTGTTAGTAACTGGTGTGAGGCAGGGAGATTTGCTTTGGCATACAGAGCTGTCTGAGAGTCCTGTGTAACATGCCTGTTAAAGTTGTAATACTTGGCCTTAGTGAGGCTGAAGTTGGCTTTATGTTTGTATTTCAACGGATGTATCAGCACAGTGCCATGCAGATGTACTGCTTCAGGGCTCACTGCACCACACTTCTGGGACCCAGGCAAACTCGAGGGTTGGAAGAAATGATTCTGTAGCTTTGACATTTCTGCTGTACACAGTATGTTATATATCCGTAAAATAATGTCCACATGTTTAATGATTTCAGAGGAGTGTATGGAGAATTCTTGGCAACTGCAGTAATTTTCCTTATCTACTATTTCCATTGTTTGTATAATGGAACAGCAAACATTCTTCCAAAGGTTACCTAAACATAAGCATCTCAAATGAATGGCTTAGATTTTTCTAAGTGATAAGTACAACTTCATTGCTCGTTTTGTTTCTGACTTTTGGCATGTTGCGCCACTTGCTGATTTACTTTGGCTTTGTTCATTTAGTGGTAGAAAACTAGACGAATGCTGCATGATGCATTTTCCCTGTGAAGCTTTTAAACTCACTGTAAGCTAGATCACACCTGCCTTTCTGAGAATCCTAAGTGATTTGCAAAAAGCTTCTCTATGTGCAGCCAGAATTGCTGTAAAGTAGAAAGGAAAAAAGTGAGCGAACATCTTCTGCCTCTTGTATTAGTTATCATCAGAGATTTTCTGAAGGCACTGCTGATTTATTTATGTGACTACCCAAGAGGTAGTCTTCCTTTCAATGACTATCTTTAGCAGGTGCAACAGTTAGAAAGGAGGCTATTTTCATGCCAGCTGAGTTCCCATTCCCTTTAAGACAGTGCATTAAATACGTGCAGGCAGTGTCCACTTACTACAGATGTACATTCTGGTGTTGCACTTCACGTTAAGCTGAAGTGAATAATAAATGAATGTGAGATTTTGCACCTATTTTGCACAGGTCTAATGTTTGTTCATTTATAATTAGCTCAATTTAAACTGCAGTGTGTGTTAGGTCAAAGGAATGTCTGGCTCAGCAACTTTGAAGTGATTCTTTCCTTCTTTCTAAAGAGATTATCATAGGTTAACATTTGCCATAACCTATTGTGCCACAGGCTTTTCCTTGATCTGAATGAAGTGATGCAATACAGTGTGTCGTTCCCTTTTTGCAAAATAGTAAGTGCTGGCAGTTGACAAATGTGCAATCTCGTTCTTAGAAACAGTGGTGTGAGTTTGAGTTTGAAGAAGCCAGATCTTTAACATAATAGCAACAGGGCACATGATGATGGGGGCAGTAATTTTTAGGTTTCATAAACTTCTGGCAGTTATGTCAGCTGTTGAAGCTGCAAAGTAAGCTTACGTGAGTGTTGCTCCCCTAGAAAAGACAATTATCCCTTCGCTTGGAGGATCACAGAACTGTTCTGTTGTGCACACTTTCATGCATGTGTTATCAAAGTGGTTTCTGTGCTGGAAAGGAACAGCTATGTGTTTAGTAGTCACGGCAAAGACCTGAAGTGGGGGTAGGGAAGCATGGAGCTGCTGCTGAGCTCTGTTGCATCCTTTCCTTTGCAAAGCATGTCTGTTTTCAGGGGAGTCTGTGTAAGAGTGACTGTGCTGCAGAGGAAAAAATAAATCAGGTAATGAATGCTTACCTTCTATTGTACTGCAAGGCTTAGGAATCCATAAATATCTAGAGTGTGTCAGCCTTGAGTGAGGACTGATTTATCTTCATTTTGCTCTTGTTTTGAGAAAGCTGCAGGAAGAAAGCAAAGTCCATTATACCAAATGAATAATCCAATCGATGTAGCCAGTTTGCCCTTGATGAAATTAAGGTTTGTCTTTGCAATATGTCAGGCAGAGCAAAGGGGTTCTGTGCTGTATTTTGTCAGTCTTCTATGAAAGCAAGCATTTGACATGCAGTGGTTTATCCTTTTGTGACTGGCCCCGTAATTTGGTGTTCCCAAACTTTTTGCCAAGTGTCACTGCTGGCAGTGATGCTGCTTCCAGCTGAGCCATGGGAATTGGAAAACTTTGCTACTGAAGTCTTTGTAAGGATCATCTGTGGATTGCACAGATGCTGACAATGCTGTTCCTCACAGCAACTAAAATGTTGAAATTTTTATTCATCATTGCGTTTATATTCTTCACGAAGGAGACTTATGTTAGTTGTTGAAAAAGAAAAAAAGTTTTTGGATCAAATCAGGCAACAGCTTTCAGTCTGCAAGTCTAAGTTTAGTAGCCTTGCAAGTGGAATTAGCATGACTGACTGGTCATTTTTCTTTTGATGTTAAGTAATATGAACATACTTGGGAAAAGCAGTGTCAGATGCAGTAATTATTTCCTGCCTCCTTTCCCCTTATGCAATTGCTGCTTACCCTTCACATCTAGACTGATCAAATTTACTGTTTCCATCTGTTTTCCAAGTCAAGGGTTGATGATGTTTGACATGCCTGCTATTTATAACAGCGAGGTGAGTGGAAAATAAAGCCAAAGATGTATTTTTGGCATTCAACTCCATGTGCTTCCAAGACAAACAAAACTGCATTTCCTCTATACTGATTTCCTTTAATGTGATATGTTCATAGTTTCTGACTTGCCTTCTAACTATCTCTAGAAATTTCCTACTCTCTCTATGCTATTTTCCCCCCTACATCTACCTAGGTGTTCTAGAAAATAAGGTTGCCATTGCAGATCCCAAAAATATGGAAAGACAGAGAAGGCCTCCTCATACATCTTGGAAAATTAATGATTGCCCCTGACATAACCTATTTTCAGTTGTATTAGATGGCATAGTCTGGAATAGCTTGAGGTATGCTGTAGTAGCTGTCTTTTCAGCTTTTAAAGAAAAAAATGACTCTCTGAGTGCTCATTAGAAATCCCATTCCTTGTCCTTGCCTTGGAGCTGGTAAAACAATGCATTTTAATATCCCATCCTTATTGCCAGTCCAGAACTTGTCAGTACAACCATGGATTGTATTAAATGAAGAGTATTTCTGTTGTATAATGGAAAGAACTGGGTATATGTAGTTGCTATTTCTGTAACAATAGCATTTAGTAGCCCTTGTTTCCTCTTTGCTTTCAAATGAAATTCTTTAGAGACTGCAGATACTCTTCTCCTGTGTGGATTGTGAGCTGAGTCAGTTCTAAGTGATAAAAACCTGAGCTTCCATGGGTTGTGCTACTCCTTTGATAATTCCTTTTGCATCTGTGCCAATCTATCCTCCCTACTGCTTCCCACAGAGGAACCATCTTTTTCAGTATGAGAACAGCTTAGGTGTAGTCTTCTAAGGTACAAAAAGACTGAAAAAATGAGTAGAAGGAAGGAAAACCAACCAAATTTATGGAGTAGTTCAAAAGTTGCCATGGTTATTTTTTTCTTATTAGCACTGGAGATGAGGGAAAATAGAGAATTAGCCCACGTTTTTACAGATGTGCTTGAAAAGGAGAGCTTGCCCTTGACATAGTTATAAAGGAACCAAAGAGGAGGATTCAATGAGTATCCGATTAAGTGCAGCAGAATTTCACTCTGACTTCCTAAATGAGGGTATAGCCCCTCAGAAGCTATAGGATGAATAATCTTCATTCAGGATCATGAGTTTTTTTCTAACCTAAATGATTGTGATTCTATGTCAGCATTAATGTGAGAAGACAAATGTGTGGTAATGCTCTAAAATTACAGTGCAACTACTGTTACAGTCTTAGCACTTAGTGTAAGCATTAGTCTGTGCATCCAGTTAATCCTTTACTTAAAACAACAAATCTACTTCTACATTTTTCACAAATTTTCTAACAGTTTTAAGTCATTCCCTTGGTCTGGAATTTCAGCTGGCAAATTCGAACACCACGAGTTTCCTTGTGCATGCCTCACTTTAGTCATGTATTGGCCCTCATCCTTTCCTGGTACAGGCTCTGACTTTTAAAGGAATGGTGATTCCTTTCTGAGCCACTGGCAGGGTTTGTTTTTGGTGTTGTTTGTTTGTTTGTTGTTTTTTTTTCCTTTGTCTGGGTGGTTGGTTTTTTTTGTTGTGGTTTTGTTTTGTTTTGTTTTGTTTTGAATTATGACCTGAAATAGTTTTGAATTCATTAAAAAAAGCCCTACAGTAGTAGAGGACTGAAGCATTCTATTGTCGTTCTACTTTGCCAGCAGGGTCATGACTGTTGCATGGGTTTGCACGGACAGCAGAGGTCATCCAGCCTGACATTTGTAGTCTTGTGATACTGCAGCCAAAATGGTTTTCTTGAGCTATAGTTCTGCAGCTGACTCTTAACCCATGGAAACCTTGAAGTACCAGAAGGATGACTGCCTTAGTGAAAATCACTCCTGTTTGTGGGTGAAAATTGAAGAAAGGGTAAAATGGCAGGGAAGAGGCCAGACATGGCCAGAATCTGTTGTTTTCTCTATGCTAATTGTGTTGGGTTTGTTTTAGAAAAAAAAAATTAAAGCCTCCCCCTCAACTTTAAAGCCACTCCAGTTTCCTACAGACGTGTGGTGCAAATTCAGCGAACTGCTGAAGTATTCAGGTGTGCTGAGTTGCTGACTGTACACGTCTCACGTGTGGCTGGTGAAGGCCCTGGGCCTTTCCTTTGTTCTATTGTTTTCTCAAGTCACTGAGCTTGTGCAGTTGTGTTCGGCAGGTGCGAGGGCGGCCTGACAGAGCTGACCCTCTCTTGGTTCATTAATGTGCATCCAGTAGATGTGAAATGAGCTGCAGAGCAGGGTGCTTAGTTAAGCACTCGAACAATTGCTTTTCAGGCTTAAGAAACAATATGCTGAAGATTATTGGTGATTACTAGCATTATGGATACATCAAACAGGAGCAGTACAGTGATATGTGAGTCTGTTACAGGGGGGCCATAGCTGACCCTAGCAAGTTAAATTTGCTTATTTCTGGTGCTGACCTTGTCCCTTGCTGCTGCTTCAAAGCTACAGGTGCCAGAGAACTCTACAAATATGAAATGGCAGAAATTAGGTGGCAGAAGTCATGAAGCTCAAATCGTCTTATGGACTGTTTGAAGTGACCACTTAGCAGAGGAGGAAGAAAACACACAGTTCATTAACATGTGTGTGCACAGCTCCAAAATACTGTGTATAAGCTGAAAAGAAGTTGCATTAAAGCTTGTTTTGAATGTTAAACAATGTCTTGAACCAAAGAGGTTTTTTGCCTCAACCCTGAAGAGTGTTCATGGTAAAAGATCTGCAGCATTTGAAATGATTTAAAAATAACTCTTAAAACAGTAATTGTTTCACCATTACCAACACAGAGACTCTTAAGGTGAAATCGGTGGCTTTTTTTTTTTTTCTTCCCAAAACTAGATGTTATTTTTAATTCCTGATGTTAATCCTGTTTAGCAGGGATATCAGCATGGCATGTTTTGCCATGAGATGCTGGCAGTGCTTTCTGCTGCCCCACTTTTCCAAAGGTATTGATGCTGACATGAACGTTGCTGCATCTAGCAGCCTAAAATTATAGAGAAAAATATATTGCTTCTTGCTCTGCAGTGGCAATCGATACCATTTCCTGGATGTGAAAATCTTTGCAACTCTCCTGTTCTTCTCTCCTATAAATCTTCCCATGCTCAGCCACTGCTGCAAGGGACACCTCACCTTGCTCTGTGGACATGAAATGTCCCTTCAGGGATGATGCCAGCCGCACTCTCACGAGTCATTTACAGCCACTGATCACTGAGCAAGGGTGACTGCTGGCATCCTTCCCTGGAGAATCAACTCGGTGCTTTTGCAAGCCTGTCATCTTTTCTATCTAGTCATGTTCATGTAGTGACAGCAAACTGAATTTTAAACGAGTTATTTAAAATTAATGCCCTGGATCTGGGACCCAGCTTGGAATCCCCTAGATCTCTGGTTTGATCTGGTCACTGTCTTGTCACAATTTAATGAGACCATCCTCCTCTCTTAATTTTAGTTTGAGCCACTGCACTTGCAGTGTTGCTTGAAAGCCTTGAGTTTTATTTGGGAGACGTCTGCAATCTTCCTAAATGTCTGAAAGGATACAGTTGCATGAGGTTGCCATATCTTTAAGAAAATTTCCCGTTTTATGTGGATTTGGGAGGAATTGACCTGAGCCCATTTTCATTTTAAAACATTTTGAAAAAAGATAATTCTGTTAAAAACTAATACCAGTGGAAGCTGTGGTAGCCTTGTTGAATTAACAGGTGAGTATTAGTGACTGACTGAAATAAAATTATGCTTCTTGCTGATGTTGTGATGTGAGCAACATTCCCAGTGTTATGTGTGAAGACACAGTGACTGCTGTTTGGTACATCTTGTCTGCCGGGGGAACAGGTTTGAGCTGCACTGACCGAAGCTGCTGTCTCATACCAGGAAAACCCCTCTCCAACAGGGAGATTCTCAGTGTGGTGATATAACTTCATGTAATTCATTAGGGCTTTTCCCCCTGTTTGTTTGGTATACATTTAAAAAGTATCTCTTTCACTGCTTTTACTGTTGTAGAAATCAGAAAAAAAAGCAAATTCTGAAATTAATTATTGTATGTACTGGACCTTTCTGCCAAGTTCCTCAGTTCTCCTTCAGGAGGAGGGTCAGATCTTCATGAGAAAGGGGGCTGCAAGCTATATGGGGACAGAAGAGGGTCATAGAGAGCAGAGCCTGAGGAAGCCAATCCCTGATACTTCTGAGCCCTCAACTGCTGGGAAAATGCAATGTGTGTTAGGAGAGATGGACGTTCATTTTAACTCCTCTGCCATGAGAAAACAGCGTTCTAACAGATTATAAATAGCAAGCATAAAAAATGTGCTAATCTATGTGTAATCTGGATGCATGTGTGTTTTCAAGCTTGCAGCCAAAGTACCACATCCACCTTTTTGCCACAATTATTCTGGGAAATCTCTAGTGAGAAAGAACTGGAAGGAGCTATAAGCTCTTTCTTCATTCTTTAGTATGTAAGACTTACGTGATTGTGCAAATGTGCAAATGCATGCCCTGATACGAATAGCTGTATTTTCCACATTTAAAATTCAGTGTAGTGTTCCTGCTTGTAGACTTTTCTCTATCTGTATTTATGCTTACAGAGAATCTGAAACAATTATTGCCAAAGCTGTATTCTGATGTGACTTCATATCAAACCATTCTTTGTTCAAATATCTTCATTTTCTTCTTTGACTTCACCATTCCCCACCCTGTAAATAGTTCCTTTATTACTCATTTGCTTCTTGTTCTTCGCTTTTCTGTTCTTCCTTTTTTGCCTTTTTTTCTTTTTTTTTTTTCCTTTTTACCTCTTTTCATTTTTCCTATTCCCCTGCTCCCTGGAGGTCTTTTCAAAGATCTCTGCTATTGAATTGGTTGTAGAATCCTCCTTGTGGCCTCAGGCAGTTTCTCTTTTATTAACAGAGATACCTCTTCAACTCAAAGTCTTTCAAGAAGACTGTGTACGTCCTAGTATTGATCAAGTCATGTGTTGGGCATTTGTCCTATTAGAACTTGAGCCTTTTGGCAGAACTATACCTTCTTTATCTCCATAGATTGCTCTACAGAATGGTGGTAATCAATTTGATATTATTTGTACAACTGGCAATTGTTCAGCAAATACTTAAGCATGACTCTGAATATCTAAGCTATTAAAAACAGTTGATACAGTTAAGCTAGGTACATCAGATGAGTAACCAGCTGGTCTTCTGTAAATGCATGTACTAGTTTCCAGTTGAAACTATTTTAAGACCAGCATTTATCTTCAAACTTGGCTCGTGGCTTTTAAGACAAACAAACCCAAATTATACAGTGATTTTCATACCACTTAACATTATAGCGGTTTTTATTTCTGAATCTTTGGAAAAACAAATTGAAGTTGTTCTTTGCTGGAAGGGCTTTCAAGAAAAATATTTTTGAATAAAATATGTTTTGAAAACTTCAGCCACTTTTCACTGTGTGAAATTGCAGGCTGGAGTTCAGTGTTTGAAATGTCGGGAAAGACTGGCTACTTGTCTAGGTGGTTTTAGGCATACAGGAACTGGAGTTTGCTAAGTTTTGTCTCCTGACTTAATCCTTGTTTATTTAATTCAGTGATGAAATTTCCGTTCTCCTCCTTAAGCAAGATAATTTAGAGTTTTGGGCATGTTGTGAGAATTTGAAATACTTTCTAGCAAAGATATTAACTTGACTGTCAATGTTCAGGACAAAGTCTTTTTAACTGGCAATGTTTTATAATATGGTTAACAATGGATTCAGGTGCTTTGAAAAATAGATGTAATTAAAAAACAGTTGTTAAAAGATTTTTGTATTATGGTCACTGATTTTGATAGGAAAAGTTTGTCAGTGGTAAGATGTAGTGGCATGAGCAGATGGTCTTAAAATGTCTGTTTAAAGTCAACTGTTGCCTATTTAAGGCTTCATTATACTTACTGGAAAGTGCTGAAGGAGCATCAGGATGAACTCTGGAATTTTATAGAACATAGAAATGTATAGAACCTTATGTAATTGTTCTGAGTTCAGTGTGTAAAGCAAAGTAAGCTGGATAGCATTTGTACTAACCAACAGAGACATACTCATACAAACCAAAGATGATAGTGATGTCCCACCTGAGCATCAGTGCTCTTACTTTCCCATTCAGTGTGCAACATCTTAAAAAAAAGTAATGGTACCTAATACTCAAATATTTATATGCATAAAATTAAAGGAAAAAAGAATATCTTTAAAGTAGGCAAATGTGTTTAAAGATACTACAGTCTGCAGGAAGTAAAAATGCAGTAGTAGCACCCTCTAGTATGTTGGTAATCTAATTATTCAAACATGATTCTGTTCAATATGAGCATTTATATCTTGTGCTGGCAAGAGTAAAGACTAGATAATAGTCTAGCAATGAAGTGCTAGGCTCAGTACAAAGTAACCTCACTGAAAAGCCAAATGCTGGTCTATTCAGTAATCCACAACTCATTAAAGTGAGTTGGCAAGCAAAGCTAATTAATAAGCATGTCCATGTCTTTTCAGAGGTGAACACCTGACATTCTATTTAACATCAAGTCAGTACATGTAAGTAAGGTGAGCTGGCAGGCAAAATTAATTAATACATTCATCCAGTTTATCAAAGGCTACAGTCTTATTATATAGTTTGTGCTGAGCTGGGAGATGTTTAAGTGAAAACAATGGCACATTTTACACTGGCCCAGCTTTTGTTTCCTTTTGGCTGTTATTTTACACTGAGTAGAAGGAGCCTGGTTCATCCAAAAAGGAATCCACCAAAAGTGTAATTTTCTCTGCAGTAAGTGTAATTAATAGAGAAAAAAACCCATGGGTTTGGTGGCTGGTGGGGTTTTGTTGTTGTAGTTTTTGTTGTTGTTGTTTGGTTTGGTTTTGTTTTTTAAGGGGAGCATATTTTTGTTTGTTTCCTTTTTCAATTTTTTTTTTGTTTGTTGTTTGTTTGTTTTTTAATTTTACTTGATGCTTAAGACAAAATCACATTCCCAGATACCGTCCATTAAGCATATGGAGCTAACTGTGGATTTGCAGCTCTATGAACATTACAGTAGCAGGGTCCTTAATTATCTGTAGACTTCCTGGAGTAAAACACAATCCTGGTATTGCCCAATATTTATTCAGGTTAATTCTTTTGTACAGAAAAGTGAGGTCCAAGGTACAAGTGGTTCACTAATGAGGAGAGAGAGAATTTGCTTTTCCAGAAGTGTTTGTCAGATAAGAGGATGAAATAGGTTTAGACCTTTGCATACAACTGTCTATCATTAAAAGACATTATATTAATTGAGGTTATTGTGTGGGAGTTTGTCTATTTGAATCTACTTTCCATTTGGGAATCTGTTGCAATTTACTATTTGAGTCTGCTGTTCATACGTATCCTCCTGACTCAGAGTTTCACTTCATCCTTGTAGGAGAAGAGAAAATATGGGAGTTTCAGTCTAGAGAACTATTCAATAATTTGACCTTTTTATAAACCTAACTCAGCAACTGATAAATGGTACCTTGGCATCACCTAAAGAGCTGGCAACTTTCAGTTATCCTAATAGAAGAATCCTAAGTGATCAAATTGTCTAAATAAATCACTGAGAGTACTAGGCTAGCAAACTTAGGGGAAAGTTTTTGACTCTGGGTAAATTGTATCAAAAAATCCATCTGAAGAGGGTAAAATGGATCTTCCTCAATTACTGTAGTTCTGTGTGCTTTGCTCAGTGTAATTTAATATATTATCAGCGGTCCCTGAAGATAGTTTCTTGCTTACAGTTTGACTTCTGGTGCCCTAGCATGAATATATTTGGGTTTTGGCAGCTCAGAAGTGTACGTTAGGGGTCTGTGCTTAGATTGAGTGAAAATTTAACCTTTCACTCAGATTATCTTTTGTAAACACTGCAAATGCTAATAAATTTGTGTGTATGATGTCATATCTGGCTCTAAATTGTAACTGGCTTTAAACTGTAACATTTAAAAGTAAGTATGATCACAGTACTCATTTTTTGTCAAACACCCCCTCCCCCCAGAATTTTCATAGACACCATTGATACTCCTGGAAAACAGAATTGTTGAAATGTTTGGGAATCTTAGGAACTTCTGAAAGCCAAAATGGAAAAGAAAGTTTGCAAAAGCACATACTAAAACCAAACAAAACAATGTGTAACCAGTAGGAAACAGACTATGTTACCATTTCCAACTAACTAAAAACCTGGAAATTATTTTATTTCCAAGCTTGTGCAAGGAGGAGAAGAACAGAACAACCTATGGGGGAGAGATTGGATTCCCCAAAAAATTTCTTCAGCATAAAATGTGAAGACTGTGTTAACAAAATTTGGCATGTTTTGGGAATGGCATGTTTGAAGGAATTGTCTAAAAAAATATAGCTAAACTAAGAAAGTAGATTTAATCTTTAATTCATTTAATTCTTTAATTTCATGGTGTTCAGTACTAGTAATGGGCTTGCAACGATATGTCTGCCTAAATGGAGACAGCTATGTACATTTCAAAGTGGAAAGACTGGTCTGATTTTATGTGGTAACCTGTGCTCCTAGCTTAAGTACTTGTTCTTCATAATTCTTCATAAGCCCCAGCTTCTTTACACAGAAAGCAAAACATTTTAGTGATGGCTGTTTTATTTTCTGCTCTGACACAATGCAGATTCCTTGAACAAGGTTCTCTTATGGAAAAAAAAACAAAACAAGGAACCAGCAACAACAACAATAAAAACCACACAAAAAAAAACTGCTGAAGGGAATTAGAACAAGACTTAGAGTATTATAACAGATGACAAAACAAAACCTGAAACATCTGTAAAACATAAGAGAGTTTAACATCTGGAAATCTCCTAGCAAGAACTGTGAGATGACTTGCAGGCAAAGATAATACTCAGTTAACTATAAAGTTACCTGAATTATAAAAGACAAAGTTGGTTGGTGAACAGAAAGGTGGAGCTATGATGAATTGAATCAGGGAACTTATCACCAATCTAAACAGCTAAGCTTTAGAAGAGGAGTCTAAAACTAAATGGGCAGTGTGCATCCAAGCGTAAAACAGATGTTCTGATCTTACTATGACTGTGCTGCTAGTAGGTGTTAGAACCCGAGGCCATAAAAAATTGTAGTGTTGTGTCGTGGCTGAGTGTGGGTTTTTAACACAGGTAAAACTCACATCAACCACTTGATCGAACCTCAGTTTCCATGATAAGAAAGATATCTGAATGTGACCTGTGTATCGGATTGCATCTGAGTAGGCAGTCAAACCTTTGATCCACAATTTTGCTATATTTTTCTAAATTACTTATTCCTACAGTGGTTTGAGAAAGGTTAAGTAAAGGTGATGTTTGGCTATGTGATGAATGGGAGCTGCCCTGTGTTACTGAATAACCTAAAGATGGCTGACTGAGACTGCTTTACTTCCATCTGCACTTTGATGTGTAAAATGGCTCATGTACAAAACCTAAAGCAATCCACATACAAGTAATCTGCTTCGAATTTCAGAGTAACATGTAACTTTGAAAGAGTCCAAGTTCTGAAACTGGTATGAATGAAGCTTGAAGTAGTGTTCATCCTAGTTGGGTAGTAATGAGGATAGATCTAGGTATGGATGTTCCTTCTTGTCACAAACAGGAGAGGGGACTGTCTGCCATTTTGAGATCAGGTTTTCATCACATCAGAACAGTGATGAGACAGTTGCATTGCTAGGACTGAAAAAAATCCAGTTTAGGTATAGGCCTTTGAAAGTACTGTTTTAAAGTTGCACCAGCTGTCTAGTACTAGTCTAATGCACTCTATCTGAAAAGACTTCAAAGGAAAAATGGTTGGATTCTCTATCTGCATGACTGTACGGCATTGGATTTCAAGATGCTGTCATTTTTACTTTGTGGTTTAGTAAGGGATATGAAAAGTGCTGGAAAACTTTAAATTTTTCCAGCTTTCATAAATGCTAATTGTTACAATGAACAAACTCAGCAATGTGGTGATTAGGAATTACTCTCAAGAGACTTTCCTGGAAGAAAAATCTTGTATTTTGACTGTTTGTTCAGTCTGTATTGGAAATGATGTTTTTCATTTGCTGTTTTGAAACAAAAAGTAGTTTTACTTCCATCTTTATTTGAAGTGACTGACTAGTTGCTGTGCATTCTAAATTCTGGATTTATGAAGGGAACTTTACTGAGTTTCAGGAACTGTGTATTTTATGTACTGTATATTTAGCCATTAGCTGGCTCTGAAACTGCTCATGATGTGATGCCCTCCACTTCTGTCCATTCTATTGCATGTACACGGACTGTGGCAGCAAGTTGTGTTTTTCACTGGAAATGTTCAGTTCAGCTGAAATTCTGAGTGGTGAATTATACAGAAGTGCACCTGAGATGGCTGAAGTAACTGTTCCCAGAATTCTGTAATGAAAAAAAATGCCTGAGAAAATTGTGTCTTTAATAATTTAGAAGTCTGGCTCTGGCCTGAGATGTCCTTGACATGCATACCATCAATATTATTGCTTTATGTCAGGGTATGTCTGTGGCAATTTTAACTTGAATACACCTGAGGAGGCTGCAGCACTCTTCTGGAAGAAGACAAAAATAGGTTCTGTGTAGTCCTTTCAGAATATCTACCTACTGCAGCTTATTGCTTCATGAAACTGGAGAGAGATTATGTCCATAGCTCTTTTGTTTGAGCATTTTGTGAGTTAAATCGTGACTAGCTCTATCTCTCAAATAACAGTTGATTCGAGGAGATCAGCATTTGAACTAATTTGTACACAATCATTTATGTTATGTTCATGGTTTAAACTAGGGTGTTGAACTGTATTGAAGGGACAGTAAAAATATATTTTCCATTAAAGTAGTAAAGCCATTTAGCTGTTAGGTGTATGAAACATGAATGTTGCTTTCTTTCACACAGGCATTTAAGTTGTTAAATAATAAAAGGTGAATTGTAGGGTTATATTTACTATGAAATATGGAAGTACTTGTAAGAAACAGGAAGTGAGTAGGGAATATAACCCTTGTGTGTCATTATTAACCTTTGTGTATTATTATTAGTAGTATTATAGTAACCCTTGTGTACTATAACTATGGTGTCTGCAGGAAGAGTGAAATTTTTTAGCTCCCATGTTCATTTCATCAGGGTTTCCAGCAATATATCACAGGATAGATAAAACTGCCAGCATTATGTGGAAGCACTGTTCTTGTTCTGGTCATACATTATGCTCTTCAACTTCTAATTCTTTTAATTAGAACTTTCACTTCTGCACAAATGTGTGAAAGACATAATTCGCAATTCTGATGAATCCTGTAATAATACTCTGTTTTGTGAGGTATTCATCAGGTCCTAGTTATTTATACTTGAGGCAAAAATTGTAGTACAGAAGTGAGTGTAGGGAAAGATTCTAGTGTGTTACAACTGCTGGCTTCTGTTTTCTGTGCATAATAATAATAATTTCTTTAATTTCCAGAAGGTACTTACACTTTACTTTTTTTTTGCTAGTAAAAGATCACTCCTTATAGTTTCAAATGATGTGTGAAATTCCTGCTGAAAGCTTTTTATGTGGGAAAACAATTGATCTTTGTGTGGTAGAACTCTTGCTATACTTGATGGTAACAATGGTACCTTTTGATTTGTAACCCTTCATAAATTTTCATTTGAAAGTAACCTCTGATCTGCCTCTGATCCTCTACTTAAAATGTTTCAATGCTGATACTAAAATATGGGCTAAAACAATAGAAATTTTCAGGCATCACCCTGAATCTTAGGAAAGGGAAATTCAGACAGATCAGCACTGGATGTGCAGCACAACATTTACTAAGGGAATTCTTCTTGCAGGATTTTAATATTCTAGGACGATATAATTTTAGTTTTCTATCAGGACTTCTGTTCAGGTGTTTACACTGTAGGACAGTCATCAGAGCAAATACCGAGAGTTTAAGGCAAAGAGTCACAGAGTTTAGGTCTTGCTCTTCAGAGTCTAGGATATTTCAGGCAGTATGAGGCATTTTCACTTCATCTAATACAAGACCTGTGACTCCATCACAGACTAAAAACTGGTCAAAGCAGCCAAAGTGCTTGACCAGTTAACCTTTCAGCCTATCACCATGCCATAGTGCTATAAATACCTGAACTAGTTCAAGAGAGGCAGCTCAGGTGTACTGTGCTAGAGCACTCTGAAACTGCAGTAAATATTCATGTGCTCTAAGGCAGTTGACAAGTGACCAACCAAGTATCTTCATGAAGGAAGCAGGAAATTCTCCTTTGCTGCCACAGTCTTCATCCCAAATAGCTTTGTGTTGATGCTGGAGTGTAACAGAAGAATTTAATGTTGGGTGCTAAATGAATGTAGAGCCCCCAAAAGGAAACAGCAGTTCAGGTGCACATAGAAGCATCCTGACCAAGGCTCTGCAAACAACTCTGAGGAGAGGCTCTTGCACATAATGAGGAAGAGGGCTGAGTATATTACCAGAAAGCACTCCATCATTATGCTGCCATGGATACTTGCGAAGGCAAAAACACAATGGAATGGAGCTGTTTGCTTAAAGGAATTAAATGCTGCAAAATGGTGAAGGAGAGATTATTTCTGTTTTCGTACAGAGTCCTCTTGCTAGTCACACAGGGAAGATCAGCTCTCTACAAGGCTGGCCAATGTTTTAAAACTTGTCTGCTTCAGCTGACTGCTCACAACATTCAAGGCATTTTCTGCAACAGCTGTAGGGGGATAGAAGAGTGCAATTCTGTTTCACTATCCCTAAACTTTGCCAATAGAGGAGGAAAAATTAGAAATCACTTAAACCAGAGACTGAGATTCTTATGAATCTAATAAAGGGTGGGGGAGTAATGTTTATATTTATCTCCTTTTAGCAACAGCTGCTATTGTATGGTAACAGCACAGTGCTCTGTAAATACTGTGTCAATACATTTGATTCAACATATGCAGAGCTCTTCTGGACAATTCTGTGCATAGCTGTGCTGCAGAGGATTCCTCACCCCCTCCCTCCTTCTCTCTGCTCCCCACTAGGATTTTTAGGGCAGAACACACAATCTGTATCGCAGGTCTTCTGTGTACCATTTTGCTCTACAGAGTCACCATCTTAAACATTGATTCAACACCTTACCTCTAGTGAGTAGACCTACAAAAACAAAATAAAAGCATAGACAGAAAGAAGGTCCTACTTGCAAAATTAAAACTGACTGCATCACTTGTCCTGATTGCATTTTACCTTCCCCCCTACAGTAACCAGCCAGCTGCCTAGAGAGGTAAGCTGGATGTCAACTTGACTCTCTACTGTTTTCTTCCAACCTGGAATAAGAGGACAAAAAGGGAAAAAGCTGTGCCTCAGGACAAAACTTGTCTGTTGTCATGAGTTAACAGTTAACTGGGGAAAGAACATTGGAATACTTAGAAATCATGCTATATTTAGACTTTATTCTGTGCAGTGGCAAGGTCAATGCCTCATTCCCTGTTCTCTGTGCAGAATGCAGAAGTACCAGGCTGTTCTACCATAGGTCACAGCTGAAGGTATTCAGGAGGCTTGATAGCACCGCTGCCCTGAGTGCCAGGTAAGGAAGACAGGACTTGTAAAGTGAGTTAAGTTTCTGAATAGCAAAGAAGTGCTGTGTGTAGAAGTCAATAGTTATTTCCAGAGTCTCTAGGGAAAACATTTGCACAGGTATTTTAACAGAGACTTCAGATACCCTGCTTTAGAAAAAGGTATGAATAAACCTCCCCTCCTCCCCAAAAAAATCCCAAACATGAAAAAAAGCCCAAACAGGTGCTGCTGGTAAACAGCCTAAGAAGAATTTGTGTGCCTGGAAATGTTGGGGCACCTGACAAGCGTACTTTGCTCCTGTTTCTAGGTTTTCCTGGGGCATGTGTGTTTTACCTTAGAACATGCTTATTGCAGAGCATGAAGCAAGGTGATGTGGTAGAGGATTGTCGGAATAACTCACAACTGTTGAAACAACGTGGAAGTTCTGTAGGTGTGTGTATCTGTTAGGCGTAGACTTCTCTCACGAAAGCAGTCCAGCAGATCATGTAGCCATATGGAAACTGCTCTTCAGAGTAGGGGTTGTTGCCTACATCTTTGTTTCAAGCACAGTGCATTTCCTTTGCTTTTTAGAATAGCAGCTTCACAATTTGCAGTGAAATTAAAAAATCATGATTAAGTGAAATATGTTATTCAAATTTCCGTTTGGATGTTCTTTATTATTTATCTCTTCATGTCAATGAGTAATCAATGTGCAACAGAATGTTCTTACTCCTGATTCAGCATCTTCTGTCATAGAATAAAATGCTGCTTCTCTATAGTGCAGGGCAGTGTGATGGTTTGGGTGTTCCCCGCCCCCCCACACTTTTAGAAATTACCCAGACTAGACTCAGTCGGCTCTGGAAATTTGAATGAAGCTTATATTTACAGCTGGCACAATTTACAAGCAGATATTTACAGTATATACAGTTATATACAGAAATATACAAGGTAAAAAAAAAGTAATACAGACACAANGAGGGAAGTAGAGCTCACCATTGTTTTCATTTTACAGCCTATCATCTAGTTCTTCTCACCAAAACATGCTAGCTAGGCTCAATCTAGCACAGGCAGTTATGAAGCAAGTGTTATGGTATAACCTACAGGTATTTGAGTGGGTGGCTGTGCAAGTAAGCAATAGGAATCCCTTCCATAGTTCCAAAGATTTGTATAGAACTTCTGTGCATTTCATAACGGTAAAAAGAAGTGAACAGTCCTTCTACCCTGTATTTTGCTCATTTGCCATATTTCTTTACCATTTACATCCTAATTTATACTGCAACATACTTCTGAATTCACTTGTTCATTTGGCAATCTCAAATGAAGCCAGAGGATTTGGAAATATATTTTTTTAAAAAACAAATTTTAATATAATTCCTAAGAGTTAGAATGTCAAAACTGAAGTATCAAGTAAACTGATTTCCTGAATAACATTCTGTCTTCATAACAGGATGATGAACACAGGCATAGAACTATGAGTTAGGAACTCTTGCTGACTCAGTATTTGCCCAAGTTCTGCTAATACGAATATACTGATGTATGTCACACAAAATATTTGTGATAATCAACTTGCTAGTTGATTAGATAAGAGAACTAGCATGGCAACAAGTTAACAAAAACAACAAGCTACTTGTTTGGTATCATTCCAACAGTGAAATAATAATTTTAGTAGTTGTGAGGAGACATGCCAGTCCTGGGGAACGGCAGTGTTTTGCCAGAACCAAGAACCTTGAGGTGAAAACACAAATCTCAAGACTGGTCTTTTAATGGAAGGAAAGAAAAAGCAGTTGCTGCAAGCAGAGGAAGACCAAGTATTCTTTTTCTTGGGACCTGTACATGTAGATATTATTAGGATATTGAAAAGCATCTGATTATATAATAATTGAGTTTAATGACTGTCCTGGGTTAGGGTGGATCCCTCCCTTGGCAGAATAAACTCACTACAACATGGATTTTTGGAAAGTCAGGGAAAAATGAAATTGTATTTCTTACAGTTTAAATATAACAGTATAAGAAGAATAAACTACTACAGAAATACAATAACCTTAATGAAGATTGGGGAAGGGGTCAAGCGGTGGCAAAGCGGCAAAAGCAGCAGCAGCCAAAGCAGCAGTCGGGGAAGATAGCAGCGGGTGCAGCAGAAGCAGCAAGGGGGAGGTACAAGCTGTGCTTCCAGACATAAAGCTCTTGATGGTCCAATGAAATTATATTAACTTATCCATTGTTGCTATTATATGGCCTATCCCTAGAGTGTTCACCTCTCCACTCAGAGCTTCTACTTCTTAGTTTCTCTGTTCCAAATATTTTTATGTCTGAGCTAGAAATCTAGCTCAAATGGCCACAATGACCAAGAACTTTTATGTAATTCTTGGCATGCTTTGTCTTCTGACTTGTTTAAAAAATGGTTAAGTTCTTTCAGCAGTGTTGAATCAGTAGCCTAACTCCTGTGTAGATTTTAAAATACCAATATTGTCTGAGAGTTATTTCTAGTGCTGAAGTAATAGGATTAGGCTTCATCTCATATTGTCCTAACAGGAGAAGCTTTACACGGACTGTCTTTTCTCCTGAGACCTCAAATTTTATACTCTGAATCTTACACAGGTATTGGCGAAAGTGAATTCAAAGACCTGTCATGGCACTTGGTGCCATGGTGTAGCCTTGAGCTCTGTGGTAACAGGTTGGACTTGATGATCTATGAGGTCTCTTCCAACCTTGGTAATACTGTGATACTGTGACTTACAAATAAAATAATCGAAGAGTACAGTTCTGACATGGGCACCTCTAAAAGGCAGAAGGGCACTTAGTTTTGGTGAGGACTTGTTGCAGAATATGAGTTACTATAAATATCTAGTAGGAAAGGCAAAAATGTATTTGTTTTCCTTGATACTGTAGTGGACTCTGCTTATCCAGATTACTGCCCATGTCTCTGAACAGCAAAGCTCATAAACAGAATTGCCTCTTATTCAGCACTATTTACATTTGAAGCTTTAGATCATGGAGTTGGATAGACAGAAATGTCTTTGTGGTAGGACACAGCTGGTGAAGCACTAAGCAAAGTCTCTTGGGCCAGGGGAGCTCTGATGTGTCCTTCACCTCACTCCACCCATATTATTGTTAAACTCCTGCTCTGAGGCTGTGTGGTCAGTTCAAACACTAATAAGTGTCTATGTGCTGAAGGCAGTGTGGCATTCACAGCACGGAACCATTGAGGGTTTTCAAAACGGTGAGATTGTTACTAGGAATGTTTCTCTGAAATTGTATTAGGCACAGCACTTCGCAATGTCTTGGAAGTTGAGCATGTGCAGGGTCACAGCCTAGGTGTAGCTCACATCAGACATGCCTTGTGAGACCTTCAAAAAGTTTTTGAACGTTTACTTAATTCGAGCACGTACCCTGCGTATGCTGAACCCTCAGCATGTGCTCAGGTAGTTTAATTGGGAAATGGATTATCCATATGCAGAGCTGAACTGGGTGCTGAGTAAAAAGAAAGCCAATTGTTAACTGGCTCTGTTCTGGAAAAGAATTAATTAGAGCCTGAGAAATGTTTAATCTGTCATTGTTTTGTTTAAGCCTTACATGCTTTGTGATACTAGCAGGGACACAAAATCAAGACTCTATTCATCCTCTTTTGTAACATAGTGATGTTGCTTAGTGTACAGGGACTTCTGTGATTATGTTGTGACTACAACAAATGAAGACTCCAAAACCCTCCTGTCGAGGCTGGTTGAAGTGTTTGTACCTTTAAAGCTCAGAATGAGAGGATTCAAGAAAAATATCTGCCTTCGTTGCTGAGATCTGAAACAATTACAGTGAAGCTACAGCACTCATTTTATAAAGGTAGTGGAAGGGATTCAGAATTTTGTGAAGTCTCAGTAATCTTTTGTGACCATTCTGGTTTATCAGTTAAATGCCATTAAAATTATTCTCCTTGCATCTTCTACAAACCTATACACAAAATGTGATGCCCCAAAACATCATGAGGAAAACCTGAATTTGTAATAATTTAGCAAATAGCTTATTTATTGGTGATATGCAGTTTATCAGAAATTTGATACTGCATTGAAAGTTACTGCTTTAATTTCATTGGAAGGACTGAATTTTCTGCTCTATATTTACAACTGGTGTTAAAGGTTACACCTTAGAAGATGCTGGATTCCTGAAATCCCGTTAGTGATGAGTTATTTAATCAACAGCACTATTTAAAGGCGTTTGAAAATCATGTTATGCCACAATGGCTGTGAGTTGGTACAAGGTGTTAAAGACGTCACGTGATAGGAGAGGGATTAAAAAAAGCTGTGTCTGAAAAGGGCAGTGGGATGCTAAAAATGTTGGATGATGGAAATCAAAGAAAGTCACTAGGTGGTTGCGCTCTTTTCTTGAGGCAGCTACATCTGCTCGTGATCTTAGTTGTGGCTGTATAAAATACTGTGTCTGTGCCACAGATTCTATGATCTCCAGACTCAGGCTTCTCCATCCATCCAGGTTCTAGCCATCTATTTAGCTGCTGCTTTGCTTCCAAGTAGACATGTCCACTTACTCTGGAAAGTGATATTTTAGAGCTACCTAGGGAGAAATGTAGCATTGAAAAAATTTTGCTAAAACCCAAGTAAGAACCTTTACTGTGTTCTTGGGTTTATGCCTGCTCTTTTGCACGTAGGAAACTTTCGACACTGTACAAATCACCCTGGCTGAGACAGAGGACATGCTAGTCAGCAAAAGTGAGAAGTTTCATGTTGGTAGCTCATGTCTCAATTAGCCTTCCTAGTAGTCTACACCCACATGAGAATAGAATTTTTTTTTTTACTAGGAGTGTTTTGTGCTTGGAGAACAGAGGAGCAGACAGGAAATTCTGATGGTGTTTTTAAAACTGCCTGGCCAGTCGATACTCACTGAGAGGTGGTTGCGAAGAACCCCTAATGGCTACTTTGTAGTGGCTTTCTGATTCATAATCTTAAAGATACATCCACAACTTTGAGAAGCAATCAAAATCCTGGTCTAGATGCTTTAAAGAGCATTTGATAACTTATTATGTATTCAACTTCCATGTGATGCTCCATGTATTTGTTGTTTGTCTGTCTCATGACCTTATTTGTGGGATAAAGGTGGCAGTGAACATGGAAATTATCGTAACTACTGTGTATATTTGAATGGGAAGAGCAAATGAATGGCACTAGATAGCAATGTTTATTGTGTCAAGTCTTTGGGATGTCATTTATATGTAACTACTTCTAATTAGTGCCATTCAAACCAACTAAAATGACTCCAAAGCAGATGCCAGTTGTTGCAAGGGATGTGCCTGGATACTTGTCATTTCATACAGTCAACTGCCACTTAAAGCACTGACAACAGTTTAATATTAGAGACGAAGGAAAGGTTTCAGTACTGGTGCTCACAATTACTTTTAATAGGGGGTATTTCTCTTAATAAACTGTAATTACGAAACTGCTGCTTCTCAGATTGAGAGTTGCCATTCCCTTGGGTCTTGGTTACACCTGATGACCATAATAGCTTTTCGTTCCTTCAGACAGACACCATGCTCTTCACCCTGATTCTGAGCAGTGTTAGAGAATGAGGGAACATCAGATATTGGTCTAAGAAGGAAAGACTTTTCTACTTGCAATTTGGGGATTTGCTTTTGCTGAAAAATAACATGAATTAATGACTACCTCAGCATAAATTCACAGTATCACCAAGGTTGGAAGAGACCTCACAGATCATCAAGTCCAACCCTTTACCACAGAGCTCAAGGCTAGACCATGGCACCAAGTGCCACGTCCAACCTTGTCTTGAACAGCCCCAGGGATGGCGACTCCACCACCTCCCTGGGCAGCCCATTCCAGTAGCCAATGACTCTCTCAGTGAAGAANCTCCCTGCTCCTGCTGACCACACCATTCCTGATGCAGGCCAGGATGCCATTGGCTCTCTTGGCCACCTGGGCACACTGCTGGCTCATGTTCAGGCGGGTATCAATCAGCACCCCCAGATCCCTTTCTGTCTGGCTGCACTCCAGCCACTCTGACCCCAGCCTGTATCTCTGCATGGGGTTGTTGTGGCCAAAGTGCAGCACCCTGCACTTGGAGCTATTGAATGCCATTCATGTGATACCAAAGCTAAACAGAATCATTCGGCAATAATTCTGCTTTTGATTTGAATGCAATTTATCAACATAATCAAAGAGCAATATACCTTTATGTAAAGTGACATCCAAATAGCAAGGCTTCGCTTAGTAATAGTATTCACTCCACTCTCTAAAATTGCCTTTTATTTAATTAAGACTCTCCAGGAGGCTGACAGCAGCTGTACTGCAGTGATGAACCTCAGAAAAAGCTAAACATCTTGGTGACTACTGGGAATCTTGGCAGAACAATGGGAAAGATCCTCTTGGTATTGCTAAGAAAACAGCCTTCTAGATTTTATAGCAATTTTCTCAGTCATCATCCGTAATAGTCTGCACTGGGGGTTTTGATTTTAAAGCTAGCAATTTTGGATCTTTCCCTAATGTAATTTAACTTTTCTTGTTCTTATTGTTGTTTTGGTTTGTTGTTTGGTTTTGTTGTTGTTGTTTTTTTTTTTCTTTCCACAGAGTTATTTAAAGCCAAGATAGTGATAAGAGTAAGGCTAAATAAGATTTAAGCATTGTGTACATGCCACTGTTAAGCAAACAGTTGCTAGTATGGGGACAGAGGTGGTCTACAGCCAGGCTGTAATCCCAAAGGCCAGTGAGATTAATCTCCCTGCCTCATCTCTTTTTTCTCTTGGTTATTATGGTGGTGCTAATGTCCATGTATCCTGATGTCTCTGAGTAAGGCTGATTTCTGGTTGATTTTTCTGTGATGCTGTCTTACACTGCCATGGAAGGAAGGACTCTTGGACAAGCGAGTTGGTGTGATAGTAGATGGAGAGCTACATCCTTGTTAAGAATGGTTTCTATATGAAGAAGGGGTGGGGTAACTGAGATATTAGCACTTCAGAAAATGTGAAGAATAGTTTGAAGCCCTTGCAGGGGACTTTCCTTGGTTTCAGGGAGCTGGGGCAGTTCTCACAAATTCAATTTCGGGATAGTTGCAGCCTAATTCAAAGCCTGGTCTCTTTTGGCCATGCCAAAAATAGATGTCTGTTTAAAATGCTTATGCCAAGCAGAGGTTGGTGGGAAGTAGAAGACAACAAATTAAAAAGGAGCAAAACTTTTCCTGTAATATGCAGTGTTAAAGAGTTTTGTGATTTAGTCTGGGTTTCTAGACTGATGGAAACAGTTCAGTGGCAAAGTGTTCTTGAAGAGAGGTTAATGCTAATGAGCACCAAGTCTACTGTTACAGAGTTCCCCATGATACTCAAAATGCACTCCTGACGTGCCTAAGAGGAGTGTTTTCTTATGACTACAGTGAAAGGTTTTGTGGTTACTTCAGGTGAACATTTATAGCTGCAGTAGTTTGGAGACATTCTCTCCTGAGATGGTGGGACTTGTAATGCTCACATAGAGACACTTAGCTGTGTGCTATTTGGGTTCTTAGCAGTAAATGCTTTGAGTTCTGTTCCTCTGTACAAAATAATCGAAAAAAACCCCAATAGATTATATTCTGTAACCATTGAGTGTAACAGTTAGAATTTGCATGAATAATTACTTTTAAGTAGGAAAAAATGTGGAATCCAGACAGTAGATGACAATTTCTCTGAGATGTTTTTTCAGAAATCAGTCTTTTGAGTAAAATGTAGACAAATAAAACATTTTCAGTAGTCATGTTAGATTTAGACATGAAGATTGTGTCTCCTGCTTTTATATGGGCTGTAAACAGTATAAAGAGCTTTAGGCAGCTTCAGGAATAAGTTACATGGTTTAGCAGTTCTCCTTGCATCCTCTGTGCTGAAGTCAGTGCTCACTTGGAAGGGGTCATATAACAATCCACTATTAGGTGGCTATAAAAATTTCTGTGCATTTCAAGATATGTGAGTGTGCAAGTGTAGTAATTTCTAAAACTAGATTGCTTTTTCCAAGAGGCAGTAAATCTTCACACTTCAGATGATAGACCTCTTTTTTCTTAATGAGGAAAAACTCCTGGCTTAACTCTGATGAAGTTAATTTCTCTGACAATAAATTTGGCCCAATATGTCAATACAAACTTAACTCTCTTGTGTTCATAAAGATTAATGCAACAGCATTTTATGTATGCTCAGAATAATTAGTTTACTGTCTCTTGTGGTTTAATTAATTAATTTAGAATGCCTTCCATTTAGAAGATACTTACTGTACAAACAGGTCTGTTTCAGATAAGAGAAACTGCCTCAATCTTGTGCTGGGCTTGTTGGGAAGAAAGTACTTGGAGCAGGGAAAGTCATGTCAGTTTGTGAAAGCTGCTCTCTCTGAGTCTTTTGTATAAAATGCCAGCAACTTGGAATGGTTTGGTGCTTTAAAATAATATCAAAACACATGTTTTCCACATTTTAATAGTATGGTGCTTCCTCTGATCAGCTCAGCACCATTGCAATACTTTTTGAAATTTGTTACAGCTTCAGAGGAGATGACTTATTTATAGGGGAGTCTTTCAGATCTGCAGTCAGACGCTGAATTTTTAAAGGGAGGGTATGTGTCAGAAGCTAAATAATTAAGATCCATGCCTCCTCAGCATTTTATTTCAAATATTAAATATTACATAAGAGATTTTGCCCCCTATGGAAATCAAGCAATTTAAAGCGGTGCAGGCTCTGCTGTAAAACCACTGTATTGTGCCCTTAAATTGGTACATTTTGAATCCTACAAATAGTTCAGAAAAGTTCTTAAAATATTTCATCATTCTGTAAAGTGGTTCAAGTTGCCCTTCTTTAGGAGCGTTGCGATGATACATTGTGATTTTGACATGAACTCACCCCTTCAGAAACGCCAAAATGTGATCATTTTAAAGCTGTAGGTGAGTTTTAAGCAAGTACTGGGATTTGGGCTAACGGCACAGATTGGCCTAGGCTGCGGCTTGCCATAGTTAGCTCACATAAAAGTCTGGGGAACATGATTCTGTGCGCTGCCAACATGAGTAAACGGGGAACTTGCCAGATGAAATGCAGCCATTGGATTCCTTCTGTTGTAAGCCACTGTCCTCCACTGGAAGGAATTAAAACTGCACACTTTCTTCTCAAAACCTATGCTGCAAAGAACTGGGAGCAATTCTTTGCTTGAAGGGCTTGCTGGTAGAGCGATGTGCTTTGTCCTTGCATACATTTCATAATGCGCTTATCGCAGTTTACAACCACCTTCAGCTTTGAATAGTCGCAAGTAGTTTCCTAACATTTCACTGCAGTTTAAATCAGTGAATTAAACCTGTGTGGCATGGTGCATGGGAAACAGCTGTACTACAGTTATCTTCTTTAGCAGAACTCCTACAATTAAAAGACCCGACACAAATTTCCACCCAGCTCGGGTTCCAGTCCTGTCTCTGTTTACGAGATCTGCAGCCCAGCTGTAACACTATCCAACAGCAGAGGCACCATAGTCTTATGAATATACTGGAAGCAAACACTGACATTATCTTCTGTCTCCCTTTCTCAGGACTGTGCAGTTTGTTAGCCGCTTGCCACTTTCTCTTCAGTAAAAGACTTAATAATCGCTGCTTTCTGTGAAAAAGCCTGAGATAAATCTTTGGTGTAGAGGCTGGAGCTGGTAACATCCTCCTCTGAGAGTGACCTTCTTCAACTTTCACTGGCTGTGCACAGACCCAGGCTGCTATCTCAGCAGGGTGGAAAACCCAGGCATCGGGTTCAGCTGATAAATTGCTTTCACTTAAAATTGTCACTGTCCTTTTGCATCCTTCCCAAAGGGATGTGGAGGTATTTGAATGGAATTGGTTTCTGACTCCTCGATGGAGCCATTTTCCTGTTTCCACTTCCCAGCTCAAGTTATTGTTCTTCCCCCTTATGCACAGGCATTAATCCCTGGCGGTCCTCTTAGACTGCCACACATTCTGGCATTCTTCCCATTTCCTACCAGCTGCACCTATAACCTAGACATTCAGTCCCATATCCAGTCTAGAAGCAGTTAAATGTTGTGCTGTACGTGATATACATACTCCTGGATGTTTTGGGAGTTTCCCCCAGTTTTTCTTTGTAGAAGTGCAAACAAATGTGTAGAGAGAGATTATGTTCACATCATTTGAAAACTTTCTTCATGTGGTGGGAGGGATTTGGTTTTCAAAGTCTGTACATATGTGCATATGTATGTGCTGAGTGATTATTTGCCAGGATTTACTTTACATGTCAGTTTTAAAAGCAACGCAGTGTTGACAAGCTACTTCTCATTATTTGCAAGTTATTTATCACTAATTGTAACCAATGCAGATGAAGCGATTGGCTTACAGTGCTGAGCAAACCCCATGAGCTTACTGCAATTATCTAGAGTATGGGTACACTGTTATTCTTGACTCAGGCCAATCCTACACTATTGCAGTCTTTTTAAAGTGTCCATCATTCCCTTCCCCTGGGGATCAATTTTATATCCAGAGGAACTGCCTGGTGTATGAAGCAGATCTCTGTAGTAGGAGGAATTTGTTTTTCACTGAGTTTTCAGCACACGTAGGATTATGAAACATCAAGGGAGCTGGCATGAACCAAGACAGTATTTTAATAACAGCCTCTGCCTGCTCTGCAGAGGCTGAAGCAGTGTTGGAGAGTATTTCTGTCGCTCCGGGAAGCAGATGTATGGGGATGGTGTAACTTACCTGCTTGTCTATTCAAGGATCATTTTCCATCCTTCTATCAGCTACTTAGGGTTGAGTGAAAGGGATGAATACACAGGAATATCCTTAGTAATGCTAAAAGGCTCTAAGGTGGAAGTACTGCAGGATGTTCTGGAGATGAGGAGTCAGCCACCGCAGGGTGCAACCTTAGTTCAACACCAGCTCCCAGAGGGTTCCTTTATTGTTGCAGACCTCCTGGCTGCTCCCTTCCTGGAAAGCTGATCAGCACAAAGCTCAATCTGGCTCATGTGTGGCCCTGCAGAACAGCATCCATGCCTCTGACCTGCCTTGTATCCTTCACTGGATTTGCATGGAGTGTGTCACTACCATGTCTCAGGAGCTGCACAAGCAGAACTGCCTGTGTTTAAATCTGCCCCTCTCCTCACCTGTTCCTCCTCACCCCACTTTTCCATCTTTGCACCTGCTCAACATTGCAGCCCCTCCTCACCCATTTCCTTCTGGGATTATAGTGTCCATCCTTAGGTTTGTATATCAAAGTGTATAAGTAAGTTTCTTATATCTTAGTGTTTGGTGGAGGTTTTTGGTTTGGTTTGGTTTATTTGTGTGGGTTTTTTTTTCCTTCCTTTGTTTGTTTGTTTGTTTTTCTTCAGTGAAAATGCTGAACTCAAATTGGGAAATAACATGCCATTTATAAATAACATCTCTGTGGAGAATTAGGAACCCAGGCCTATTACAGGATATATCTTTTCCCTATAAATAATATAAAACTTTAAATTTCTTCATTGCTGCTTTCTTTACTTTTCCTTGTGTCCTTCACCACAACCACCTGCTTCAAGGCACCCAAGAGATTATATACAGGAATATTTATTTTTGCTGGTTTGCTGCAATTTGTATTTTTAATAGATTTTGTGACAATAACACCTGGTATAAATTATTCCTCAAGAATGGATCCCCAGTTTCTAGACTTTTGCAAGGTTTGTCAGCATTCAGATGCAGCAGAATTTGACCTTTCTTCCTTCAAGGTTTGATACCCATAGTTAGGGCTGTGAAGCCAAATAAAAGCCTGTGTCAGACTGAGGTTTGACAAAAAAATATTTCAAATCCTTTTTGTTGGCTGGAATGGTTAATGAACCAAGAAGATGTATTAGGAGGTTCTCGTTGTCATGTTCAATTTTTTATGCACTTAAGGCAACTTCTCCACTGATTTAATTGAAAAAGTAAGATGAGCTGGCTCAGAATTGGTTTGTCTCCTCAAAGATTGCAGTGGTTGGGTTTTGGTTGTCCATATGCTACAGAGTTACAGCTGCAGAACTCCATATCCTCTTTCTTAGGATCTGTGGGATTTTGCTGTTGTGCTCAGCTTGTAAGACCTTAGGAAATTAGATTCTTTTTGTTCCTGAACCTACGATTTTTATAACCCTGTGTGAGAGAAGTTGCAATGTCATACAAAGAACTTCCCAGGCAATGGGACCAAACTGGAATGGTAATAAATATTTGAAATGAACTTTACACTACAGATCTTTAAAGTTATTTTTTTTTATAAGGTATTTGTTATAAACTATTTGCTTAATTTTTGAGCCAGTTTTTGTAAGCAGCACAATTAGAGTAAATGAATAACGTCCATGTCAGTTGCTGCTTTTCATCTTATGTGTTAAAACTGTGTAAGTCCCTTCATTGAATAAAGGATGCGGTGTTCATGGTTTAGAAATCAGCTTATTCATGCAGAGGCAGTTTGCTAACTTTAAAGTATTTCTTGTGTTTTTTGAAGTTGCCTTTATTGGTATCCAGAAGGGTAGAATTGAAATGGCATTGAAAAACCCTTGAGGAATGGTACTTGAAGGCAGATCTGATGCTGTATGATTTGCTTATGAGACCCAAACTCTCAAAATACTTGTAACTATGGGGATGATTTAACTTACTTTTAGTAAGAACTCAGAATCTGATCTAGCAGCTGTTTGCACTATTTCAACTGTTGTTTGCAATGGTTTCTGTATACCTGAAGTCTACAAAGGCTTCTATGACTTCACTGCGTGATTTGACATCTATATGAAGCATGAGACAACCTGGGCTGATGTGCTCTGTATTAAGCGCAGCCCTTCTTTGGTGTCAAGCAGATGCCTGAAGACTTACAGGCAGCAGGAATCTGGGGCCACACCTCTCCAGTACTATCATCATTTAAGTATCTGTGGTCCAGTTTTAGGTCCACATGCACTCTGGACGGTGAACAAGAAGAGGCTGTGTCTTGTCATAAGCTGTAGTTACGGCAAAAATTGTATTCAAAGTCTTCTGAAAAGTTATTACAGGTCAGATCATACCTGAACTTCTAGTTAAACTGATTTGCTTAAAATTGAAGATAATAACGTCAGTGTGTAGTAGTTAACTAAAAGGAAGGGTAAATACCACAAGAAATAAAATATGTTAAAATATCTAAGGGCAAAAAAGTGGAATAATTGGGGGGAAAATATTAAAAAGAGGAGCTTGATTCTTATGGTTTAGATCAGACTTTTTTTTTTTTTTGTTTGAATATATTTAATTAACTCTAATAATCCCTGTGGCATTTACTTTGTTTTAAACATAGCAAACTACCAAGAATGCTTGGAATTCATGCATTCTGTTACCTTGCTGATAATAAAAAAATATTGGAAGGCCAGTTCACTTGTAGCATTTCAGGAAGAATAAATACTGCCACTTGCATTTGAAATGTTTTGCTTCCTGGTTTAGAGTTTGTATCTGTTACAGAAGTGAGTGTGAGCTGTGAGCAAGAGCAATCAATTTGCTAAATAGCAGAATCATTGGAAATCTACATTAGAACTGTAATAAGAATTACCTTGAGATATACATTAATGCAACACCCCCCCCCCCCAAACAATTAAAGTGTCTCCACAATTGTTTAAATCCCTGTCTACATGTATGTTACTTTCTCAGCTTCAGATCCAAAAAGCAGTGATTATTTTCTGACAGTATTTAAAGATAATGCTGTTGTACTTATCATTCCTAGAGGTCTCATTTTTTTCTCCAGATCAGATGATTTATGGCATGTGGAGATCCAAAATAAAAAATTCTTTAATGTGATTTTTCAGCTGTATGTAATTTTAGAAATAACTGGAAGGTGGATTACATTTAATTTTCTGAAAGTTTCCAAAGCAGTTACATCCTTTCTGTCCAGCAAACCCTCAACAGCAGAAGTGACACAACTTGTCCACAAAAATAGTATCTTTGCTCGTCCTTAATTTTTTGGTATGTATTAGAAATGAGAGCTTTAAAAATCATGCAGTCATGTCCTTGTCATGCTTGTCTGTTCATTCCAAACAGGCACCGTGAGATTTCTGTATTGAATGGCTTTGCTGACAATGAGCTGTAGAAGCAGCATGCTGGGGAAAAAACTGATTTCTACTGGCATAGGCCATACAGAGCAGTTCCATTCCTTGCAGGTGTGTTTCCACCATAGTAAATATTGCACATATGCCACTTTTACCACATGTACACAGCTTCCATGTCTAAGCCAGAGCTCCCATCTCAGATTTCTTTCATGTTCCTAATCAGTGTTCACATGGACAGTTTGCACCTTTCCTTGCATCATTGCCGTGCTGTCCCTGATGTGTTTTCTACATCCGTGTACATTCTTTCTGTCTCTGTATACGTAAAAGGATAATTATGTGAAAGATGTGAGTTAAGCAGGAACAAACACTTTTGATCTGTGTTAGGACATTTATTGTACAAGCTTTATGTATTCCACGTAGATTAGTTTCTTCTCTCTTTTTTTTTTTTTCCACTTAATGGAGATAAAACTTCCTGAGATTTGTGAAAATCCAAACATTGCAGATATATAGGCATGTAAGGGTCAGGAAGTGTTCTACTGTTAATAGCTTAAACTTTATGTTATGCAGGTATTAGAACTGTAAAAGCAAAAAGCATGTGGCTGTGTTTGCTGTGAGGCTGAGCAATCCTTGCTATAAAGATAAACAGAACCTTTGACCAGCACTGGGTTTTGTACCAACAGTTGGGATGTAAACCTGTGGTTGCCACCTCTAATGCTACAAATTACTGTTTCATTTTCAGTAACTTTCATAGCGCCATTACTGTGTGAGATAGGTGATCATAAACGTGTCCTGTCTGGTGACTTTTATGATGACACTAAAAGTGTTTAGCAGTTACCATGCTTTAAGCTGTGATTATGCCACCATCTCTAGTTTCCAGATGTTTGTTGCCACTGGTTTTCAGTGTCAGCACAGCTGTTTGTGTAGCTGCACTAGGAAATAGATCTGCAAAAAAGTCTGGTTGTCTCAGGAACTGACCTTAGGGTGGGTAGGGGAAAAGAGGTGTTTTATACTTGGCTCATGTACCATTATTGCAAGTGAATTTCAGGGGAAATAAATGAACTCAGAGATCCATAATGACTTGTGTGTAGCATGGGATATGCTAAACTGACATGCAAATTGCTTTATTTTTCAATGTGTTTGTGCTTTGCTGGTCTTCAATCATAATTCAAATCCCCACTGTGCCAGGTAGTGGTCTAATGTCTAAGCATATATTATAAACCCTGAGTAGCCATAGGAGAAGAAGAGACTAAGAGAAGCTTAGATGATGTCACACAGATCACAGATTATTAATGTTTACTGAAAAACAAACAGCCTAATGACCATGCCTGGTTTTCAGGTAAATAAATATGTTCCAGAAAGCATCCTGTGTTATCATTTCTGGAATTACAGCTTTCAGACATCTTGCTTAATCTATCTGAAGACAAATTCCAGACAGAATTTTGCTATTTAGACAAATCCTCATGGGTTGCAATAGCACAAGAACACTTGGTCCTTTGTTTTATACCACTAGGAAAATTATGTCCCGAAGTTTCCAGAAATTCAATGCTATATTAAAGAAACCTTTTTTTCTGAAGAACATATATCCAGTCACATGCCAGTGATGTGGACTGTGAAGAGCAAAGTAGCCTGCAAACAGCTTCATTACCTGCCTGTTTGCTATTTGTTATTTTCTCCTAATACTCATATAATTCAGATACTTCCTGCTGTGCACTTTTCCCTTTTTAAGTGGTTGCTTGTAAGCAAAGGCTTGGCTGTACTTTTTTTCCCTACACATAAATGAAGTAGTGAATTGAAAATGTGTTTTAGAAGCCACAAAATGGAATTATAGATGCTGCTTTTCTTTGGTTTTAAACAGCAAGAAAGATGTCCTGATTGCTTGGTGTTTCTTCCTCATGCCCTAGGAATCTCCCTGTTGTCCCTCTCACATGGAGATGTCCCTCCATGATTAACTCTCTGTCACTCTGCTCAGTTCTCTGACAGCCAAATGAGTGCTGTAGCAGAGTGAGTCATGGCTGCAGAAAGCCATTTCAAGGACGAGCCAAGGGTGTTGAAACAGCAGCTCGATAAAGCCAGGATTCAGAACCTGTTCAACTGTTTCCAGCCTTGAGGAAATAGAGTTTAACAAGCTGAGCCCTGAATAGTGAAGTTACTCTCTTGAAATCAACAAAAGCAAAATCTTTAGATGCAGTTTCCTGTTGCAGTTCTGTATTTAGGTCTGATGATGCTGCGCAAAGTGGCATTACATAAAGCACAGCAGATGCAGTCTGGATTCAGGGGCAGGGTGAAAGCACATAGCAAAAACAAATGTGGAGAGCCATATCAGATGAAAACATCTTAAAGATATAGGGAAAAAGAATTTCCAAGTGGGGAGCAGAAATGGAACCTTAGTAACTGTACCTCAGCCTGTCATTAACATTATATATACTTATTTTTTTGTGTTTAAGAAGATTCAAATTAAGATTTAAAACTAAGCAATTAAATCTGGTTTCTGTGATGTGATGGTCCTAGCAAGGTCAGAGTGCTGGTCTGTTGGAGAGGTGGGGTCTCTGCCCACCTGTGTGCAGGGAAGAGGGCACGTCGGCAGCAGGAGTTAGTGCTGGGCAGCAGCAGACTCCAGACTGTCTGCTTAACCCTGCATTAAGGCTGGTGCTTGTCTCAGAAGCATGCTGAAGCTCTATATTATGTGTTTATAGAATCATAGAATCATAAAATGGTTTAGGTTGCAAGGGACCTCAAGGATCATTCAGCTCCAACCCCCTGCCATAGGCAGGGACACCTCCCACTAGAGCAGGTTGCTCAAGGCTAAAGTAGTCCTGGAGAAATCTGAATCTTCAGTGCAGCTGCAAATACGTCATGTCAGCATGTGTCTGCCTGAGCTCTTTGATGGTTAGCCACTAAGCCAGGACACCACAGGTGCCAGCACTGGTTACCTGTCTGTGCAGACTTGCACAGAATCCTGTGCTGAAGCCTGAGGTCCTATGGCTTCACAGGGCTAGAAGGGTTGGGTGGTGCTGGTGTGGGATATGTGTTTGGTGTAGTCAAAGGCATTAAGTGCTCAGCGATGCAGCTAGGCAGAGTGGAGTCCCTTCTAGTGAGGGAACTAGTGACTCCAACGCTGGATGCACTTTCAAGGCATACTTTCTTGAGGAAGTTAGTTTGTGTTTGTTCTCGTTAGGTGCTGACCGCATTAGTTGCTGTATTTGGTCAGATACAGGGTTATCGTTATTAAGCAATTGATATTGTTATTAACTGTTATTAAACAATTTTCTGTTTGTAAGATAAAAGCATATTAAATTGACTGAACTGATGATTTTGCATCAGTTAGTAGTGTTGTCTGTCTCCTTCACCCATTGGCAAAGGAAACATTTTGCATTTTATGAAGTCCTGGTACATCTGAGCATGAGAGGATGTGTAAGCTCTGTGAAGCATTCTCATCGGTGCAGATGATGGTCTTTGTGTGTATCATCCTGACTGTATGTAAGCAAGAGTGGAGTGGATACTTACCTATAAATGAAGAGCCTGTGTTATTAAAGCACTGAAACTATAACAAATGAATGAACTAACTGGATGAATTAAAGACTGCTTTCAAGATCCAGAACCTTTCATCTCAGGTCACTATGATCACATTTAGCACGACTTGGGATTACTGTTTCATGGCAAATCAGTCCAGTCCAGAAGCAGGGGGAAAGGTGAGGGGATCAGACATAATTGGTACCCTTGTTGAATGAATTGCTCGGATATCAAGATCTGAATGAAATTGTAATACCTTCTCACTTTTACCAGACAGGTCTAATAGGCCAGAGTTTGGTAGGTCAGTGTAAAAGGAGCTTGAATTACCCTTCTGGGGCTGTATCAGTCCTCTGAGGTCTGGCAGGCAGTGAACTTCATATGCACTAAGCTTAATTGCAGTAAAGGCTGTGACACAAACAAAGCTCAGGAAGCTAAAAGATTCGTGCTGTTAGAGCCTTTTTATGTTGTACAAGCCTGTTTCCACAATGACAGGAGTTGTTACTTTTTCCAATAAATTATAAAATCTTGAGAGCACATAAATGGAAGCAGTATTGGTACTCAATTTTATGTAATCATTAAACAAATACAGTGTTTTTCTTAATATTTTCAAAGTCTTGCAATATGAGTAGTAGTGGTTGTGGTAGGTGTTGGGTTTTTCTTTTAAGGACTTTTCTTCAGTGTCATTCATCAGCCTTGCAAAGTGTATGGTATTTTATGGCCATCAGTGAAGATAAAAAATCTGATAGTATATGGCTCTTGCTACATGCCGATCTCCCAGAATTATACTGTGTGCTCATGCTTTGCTCTTAAAAAGTCAGCAACTCCCCCACCAAACAGGTCTGTGATGTTAAATAACAGTTGTGGCCGCAAAGAATCGTTTCCCTAAAGTGATGAAGTTTCAAGGAGAGAGAGGATTGTGCTGAGTAGTAGAAGCTCAGAGGGAAGAAGGAAGAGCTGTCTGATATTTATTGGTGGCATTGGTTTCTTTGAGATAGAAGGACTGGAAAATAAAAAATGTGAAAATAGATACGCAGGACAGAGAGATGATCTGTTGAGATGATGCTCAGGAAGAGCAGTAGACATAGGGAGACAAAGAAAAATACACATATGTAAAGCAGAAGGGATAGCAGAATTAGGGCAACACAGAGAGAAAAAGACTGTCTTTTAGCATCCTGAATATTTCAGCATGACCATTCAATTCATCTCTGCTTGTCATTTACATAACCTGTAGAAAACAGATGCATACTCAAAATGTCTGCCTGAAAGGAATGACTTCACCCTTAGCCCTGTTACTTCAAGGTGTTTTCACTTTCTATGTTCAGAATATATTATCAGTGCCATTTAAACTGACATTCTCTAAATATTGCCAAGGATTGCAGTGAAAGTGTGTCTGATTTCCTTGTTTAGTGTTAATGTGTGTCATGCTTAAGGACTGTCTTAATGAACTTTTATTTTGTCCTGCAATGACAATCCTCTAGGCCCAGTCTCTTCATCAATGAATAATGATGAAACAGAGCAGGCAGTTGGGTCATTTTATCCTTTAAGAGTGATGAACAGTCCTGAAGAGAATGCTGCATTGCAGCTATAAGCAAAATGGTTGTACAGATGACAAAATGCCTTTGAATCATAGTCTGGAATGTTCTGGGGTTTAGGACAATTGCCAGTTTCCCAAAACACTTTTTTCATAGGAAAAAAAAGTATCTTTTTTTGGCTATTTAAAAAAGGCTTGTTTCATTGCCTTCTATCTTATGAACTTGGAAACCTGAGCTTCAATAAGAATAAAGTCACTTATCATGCTGTGTTCAACAGCCAGTGAAAAGGACCTGGGGAGTCTTCTGTTTCATACTATTTGTATAGCAGCTGGCTAGTGGTAATTTGCATAAGTTTTTGGATACCGACCTTGCCATAAATTTGGACTGGTTTTCTCCAAAATATTTTGTGTGAGGCAGGGACCATACAAGAAAATTAAGCTTACTATTTAAGGAACTATGGGAAGAAAAAGCGACTCTTCTACTCAAAGAGAAACTAAAGTTACTAATGGGGCAAACTAACACCTCTAGACTCAGTCAGGTAAAAGGTTTAAATGTGCTTTTCTTGGGGTGAGTGTAATGGCAATAACTCAATTTTCCCATCTCTTTCAATCTGAATAATGTAATAAAGTCTCTGAATTGTGGTTATTTGTGTTTCTGTGTTACATGGTAAAAGTTTTTAGTACCTAGAATCCTGCTTGTTTTCATACAATAAGAACATCAGGTTTAGTTGCTTTTCTTTAATCCCTTTTTGCTTCTTTTCAAATGGTTGGTCTTTTTGTTTCTTTTACTTGCAAGATTTTATTTCTCATTTGACAAAGTAAATCATTGTGTTCTCTTACTGTATGATGTGTGACTCCATCTCTAATTACCCAGTTGCCATGGCTGTGGGATGAGGAGGGACAAGCCTCTAGCAGCAGCTTTGAGAAGCTGGGGGAAAAGTAGTCTAAATCAAACTCAGTCAAAGGGGTTTAACTGTTCTCAGCCCGTAGATTTATTTTGGAACATCTCTTCCTGATTAACCATTATGGTTTAACTCTTTGTATGGATGTTCTTATTTTGGATTAGGAGTGCCTCTTCACACTTGAGCTGGATTAAGTGAAATGATGACTTAATGAGCTGGAAGCAAAATGAAATGGCTAGCAAAATATAAACTTAGGTAGTGGATGTGTGAGGAGAATGCTTAAAGCCATAATTGATTAAATGACTTCTAATTTGAGATTTCATTTTAAATAAAAACTGAAGCTTCCACATGTATAATGAAGGTTAATTAATAGGGGATAATTAATAGTAGGGATTGTTTTGGGGGCACTGAGAAAATGTTATTTTTGCTTGCTCATTTGAGCTGCCCAGTGATGGTTGTTGGCATGAACCTGATGCTTCTATTATTATAAATACGTCTTTATTTTTGCAAATGTGTCTAACTAAAATTCTTAAGTATTTGTAATACTTCTGCTGGTGCTGACCAAAATCAGTAGCTCTAATTAATTGGATGCTCCAACACAACTGAAAGGTCTTCCTGCTCACCTCAGTGATAAAATGCAAGATAAGATGCAGGTCAGAGTTGCAGTTTTCTACAGAATATGCAGTGGAAGTAATGAACTCACTAAAGAGTGAAAAACAGGCTAGTGAGGTGTGCTCCTCATTTGTGGAGGAAAGTTAGTCTCACATGTTCTAGAATATTTCTGCAACTTTTGATGTGGAACCAGTTTGGTGTTCGTAAAGATACCTATGGTGTCCCTGACTGCTTCTGACTTACACTCTTACTACATACAGCAGGTGACTAGGAACATCATCCTCGAGGAATTTTATAATTCAATTTAGTATTTGATTTGCACTGGAGAGCAATCTGGAGAACTTCAGTAGTGATTATTGCATTCAGATGAGGTTAGTTATGTTGCGGGCTGATCAAAGTGATTGGCAAATGTGCTTCATATAAGAGAGAGTCTATTCTTTTGGGCTTTGTAGTGTGCTAAAGTGGGAGGTGTCTGTGGGCGTTGTGTTCGTAATGGAGTTCTGCTGCCTGTGGGTATGTAAGAATAAAATAGTGCTGTAGCCCACAGCACATCTTGGGATTGCTTTGGTCACAGTTTATGTATTCTAAGCATTCAAAAATAAAGCAAGAATCAAGAAAACATTGTCAGTTTTCACAGTATTAAAAAAGGCATCAAGACATCTCTTAGTATTGTCCTGTTCTTATTATGTAAGGATGAGAACTCTTTGGAGGAGTAACATTACATCTGTTCAATAGTGCTATGATCCCAGCTCAAACATGTCTGCTGATGCTGTGTCCCTGCTCTACTCTGCTGCTCTTTTATACCTAGGCAGCTTTTGTGGACTGAATTAACTAATTACCAGAAGACTGAAAAGTCTTCAGAATTCCTTTGCCATCTTTTCTTCACTTACCTGGAAAATGGAGCACTAAGGGGCTGGTATAACTTGCCTGGTGACTCTATAAACTTTGACTGTGTGACTTTGGTCATTCATGAGATGTTCACTGTAGGCAGTATTCATGTTGGCAGCTTTGGAAGAAGTTTCACATCTTCTTTAACTTCTACTGAACCTCCAAGTCTGCGTGGTACTCAAGTCTACAGGAAGGGAAGATGATGATCTAAAGGATGGATCCTAGCTGTTTATAAAGAGGATGGAGCAAATGGCTAACGACGAGTGCAACAGTGGTGCACAGGCAATGGTGAGCACTGCAGTGTGTGCCGTGCTAGAGGTTTCAGAGGTTGTGAGCAGTGGCATGGGTGATCAAAAAGCATCTCACTGTCTTACCATCTCACAGGTTGGGTGTTGTGGTTTCGAGTGACATCATTGTCACTTGCAGAAGTGATAGTGGCATTTAACATTGCTTGCAGATGGCATAATGTTCATAGCACTTTGTTTTCTCCACTGTTCTCACTCTTTTTTGGTTACCTTGAATAGCCTCCTGAACACACAGCAGCATAAAATACATTGCAGTTGCAGTAGCATAGCTTAGTGTGCAGGTGCTGTGTAGCTGACAAGCTGACATTACTCACAGGAAAAGCAGATGACACTGACAAAGATAGCAATGAAATTAAGAAGACTTGCCAAGTGGCGGCACCTCAGAAAAAAAACACAGCTCATTGCTATCTGGTTTATTTGTTGTTTTCTCTAAAGTGAGGGTGGGAAAGAATCCTGCTATGGAAACAGACTTGGCAAAGTGAGGTTTGTTATTTTCATTTTGACTCGCATTTTGACATGAAAATGTGTCTCTTTCTTCAGAACATAAGATTTCTTATGCTACTTATTTTAATGTAAAAGACTAAAATATCTATATGAGGAATTAGCTACCTTAACCTACAATTTCCTGACCTCTTCCTGAAAAAAAAAACTCTCTTCCATGCTGTTGTTGTTATGATAGCATATGTTGTTGTACTGTGTTGCTTTTAACCTTTGCAATAGGCTTCATCAAATAAATACGAGCTATAGACCCTTGGAACTGCTTATACAGAAGAAACTATGGTGGTTGCAGTAAAAAACAATGATAATAAAGATCTTTCATAGGAGAGAGGCATGAGACCTTCAGGATACTGCGTAAGAGCCTTGTGCTCCACTGACTTTGTCTGCATATTCAGCTGTATAATGTCTTCCTCTCAGGCCACGCTTTCTCAGCTGCACAGGCTGACAGGTTTGCTGTCACTCATCCTGAGTGGACATGCTCTGTGGAACTGAACAGAAAAATCTTGAGAAGTCATTATCAAATCTAAGCTGCACCAGCCTAAAAGTACCTGATAGTGTGGAGAGGCTCTCCTTAGTATGTTTCCATCTGGGTTGAGTTTTCCTTGGATGCTCTTAGTTTCTGGGGCATTTCACTGACATATGTATCCTTTGAACAGAATGTTTAACTTACAAAGCTTCACATGAAGCTGTACTGTGCTAAGAGATGAAGAAAATGGAAGCCGAAGGCTTTTTACCAGCTGTGAACATTCTAGCAGCTCTTTTTGTAATTGTGTATTTCTTTGTTGTGATGTTACCCAGGCTGAGTGTCACTCATCACACTCACTTCCTATTGATGGTATAAGCCTGTGCACAAGTGGACATCTGGCTCCATCCATTTTTTTCTCTCTCCTGCTAGGAGACAATCCCATGCATAGACTCTGTGTTATTCCTTGCTTTTCTTCTTGCCTGCAGGTACCTCTGGTCCTGCTGGTGGTGACCTATTTGGCTACACTTCCCACAGGGCTTATAGGAGCACTTGCACGCACAAAGGTCCCAGACAGCAGAACCTTCATGAAGACACTTCCTTGAGCTGTACAGTTAGAGTCTCCCCATGGATAGTGACTGATGGTTGTGTCTCCATTGGGGAAGTGCACTTCCCCAGGCTGGGCTTTATCCACACAGACAGGGAGAGTGGTTTGGTGGTAAGCAACACTACTCAGTGCGGCTTGGGAGCAGAGAATCATGGACTGATTTCAGGGGCTTCACATCTGCTCCCATCACCTGTGGTTGCCATTAGTAATACATATGAAGTGCTAAAGTTTTTGATAGGGTCTGTCAAAAGTGATGGTAAGTGGTTATGAAAGTACATCAATTAAGGGAGAGTTTCTGCTTTAACTTTATTATGTGATCATTTCTTTCTTGTTCTTTTTCTTGTCTTTCTTGGCTCTTTTGTGGATCTCCTCCATTAAACTTCCATGGTTGCTTTGCTGTTCTCTGCCACTGTGCAGTTCATATGTTAGTGCTGTTTGAGCCTGATCCTACAGAATAGACAGCATGGCCTAAGCTGTAGTCAAGGATGCTTGCTTTGGTCTAAATAGTAAGGACAAGAAAAACTTCCACGTTACCTGAAACAATATTATAACTTGGCACTGTGGCAGCATGGTTTTAATACTACTTCTCTCGTATTCTCGATCAGCTTCTTTGAAATGGTCCCATCTAAAATGTCTGTGTTTCTATAGGAAATTGGAGCCTGTGTAAAGGAATTTGTGCAGTCTAATCATAATACCATCTTCTGTGGGAGGAAGTCCTAGCTTTGTTTAAATAACCAAAAAACGACATTTGAAGAAACTGTCTCAAGGCTCTATCTATCTGGAAAGGATAGACATGCCTTCCTCACAGTCCTCCATTCCCTCTCAGTCTCTTTTGAATAGCCCCACTGCTAGTAAACTGCTGAGGATATGTGATGCTGACCAACTCTGAAGAAGCCAACATCTGTGGGGTGTCCCACTGGTTTGGGTTTGGCTGGCTTAGCTGCAGTAATGGCCTTCTGTAAGTCAGGTTAACTGTCTTGTAGTACTGTCTGAATGTCTGCACTCCTGCTGCACTGTTGATTCTGTGTAATGTAACAAGGAATTTGTAATGACTTCTCTAGTACATGGTGAGTAACAGATGAAAGCTGGATGGTGGATACACACACTAGATTTTTTAATGAGTATTGCTGCCCTGAAATCTGTAATCACTTTGTTGCATTTGATACTACATCAAGATAGAACAAAAGAAAAATCATCTCCAGGAGCCTGTGGTACACAAGATGAGACATATGTAAATGCTTTAATGATTGCTGAGTGGTGTAAGAGCTGAAGAAATGACTTCTGGTGGGATGATTATCTTCCCTCTGAACAGCTGTACTCTCACTGACAGCAGTTTATTTGTAAAAAAGAATTCCTAATTCCTCTTTCCTCGTATTGGACCTTTAGCTCTTGGTGAATGCTTTCCTAGCAGCCTTTGAAGAAAGCTTTTTGTTGTCTGTTGAGGCAAGAAAAATATTAGTCATCTGATGTGATGCATTTCTTGCCTTTAATATTTGATATCTTGTCTGTTGCCTTGATGTCAGCTCATGGTCATGCCCTGCAGGTAAGTCCAGCCATTAGACTATTCTGAAATGGTAACAGGTCTTTTGGTTGAGTGGCTTTTGGGGGTTACTTTATGATCACTATCAGGAACCATCTCTGGTTCTGCTGTTATTAGCCATCTTATGTAAATTATTTGTTCCTGGATAATAGCTTCTTTTCAGAGTAATTTTACTTTAAAAAGAAATTAGAAGATTAAAGAAATAAAACCAAAATGGCTAGAGGGGGAAATGAATGAAACACATCGTGGAGTATTCAGTGCTTTTTGGCAGTAATAAATCCTGCGTGGGATCTTGCAGTGAGTGTAAATTTGGAATACCAGGAGATGTGAATTTACTCTTCTAACTGCCTAGACTGTGTCTGGGGCAAGAACTTCAGCTTTTAGCTGCCTCATATAGTGGAGATAAAGCTGCTGATGTGTTTCTGTATCTGGACAGAGACCAAAATAGAAACTAATTGTAGAAATGCAAGTTATGTATCTGTTCCTAACTTTTATGTTGGATGTGTTGGTTAGTAAGAAAGTTGTCTTCTTTTTTTTAACAAGTCATGGATTTAGAGATTTATTTATGTACTTTATGTGACTTACAACTGATTTTTTGACTGCAACTTGTAACAAGAAGGTTTACATAAGGGCTTTTGTAGTCAAGGTGACCCTTGTACTGCAGGGTGACTGCTGAAGCTGTGGTAGAACTCAAGAGGGCAGAATGTGGTGACTTGGCTAGTTGTCGCTGTGCGGTTTGGAGGAAGATGATTAATGAGGAAATGGAAGGAGCATTAATTCATTCCATGATTCTGCCACTTCTGTGTCCCTCTTGTCTGCACTTTGGCTGCTTACATCTGGCTGTAAAGGTTCTAAATCCTACAGGGTCTGATGGCAGAACAGAAATGGACTCAGAAATAGCACCAGCAGCGTAAAGCTTACAGGACATGCACTAAACAATTTGTAATTACAAAGGCTTTAAATTTTTAGACAATTTTTTTTAAAATGTATGTAAACAGATGTAAGCAAAAGCCATTAATGAAAACAGGTAATGAGATTCATTACACTTCAAAGACAGCTTTGTTGTTCGGAGATTAGAAGGAAATTATTATTCGTTGAGGCTCATTCACTGGTGAAATTCAAATTCAGCTTGCTGGAATGCAGTAAATGCTGTCATTAAATACTCTCATTCTGATGGACTGGATTCTCTCTAATATAACCTAAACCAAATTTCACTGTGCTGCATCCAAACATTTTTCAGTTAACACACAAGAGATAAAATTGGGAGGTCACAAAGGTATCCATTCCAAGTGTACGTATTTTCATTTTGTTTCACATCTCTGATGTATCTTTTAGATGGAACAAAAAAACGTGTCTGCAAAACAGGTTGCTTAATGCAGCATGTATTTTGGTGACATACCTGGTATGAAAGCAGATGTTGATTTTATTTACCCTCTAGGTAAATATCATGATGACTTAATGATCTAATGAAGACTGCTGTAGGATTACATCATCGCATCCTTGGTGACATCATAAGACAGAGGAACAAAATAGGTCTTTATTAGAATTTGATCAAAAGCATAACAGTAGTCAGAATCTACTGTGCATGTGGCCTTGCCTTCCCCTATTTCTGAGGTGGGAATGATTTCCTAAGGCAGGACTTTTTCAATTATTTCAATCACTATATAGATGATACTTCTTAGTTTGAAGTGGAAGACAAAAGCTTGCTGTCACTTCTATTTTTTCCAAGAAAGGAAAGCAAAATAGTGCACAGTGATTTCCTTCCAAAGCTAGAGAGTAAAATCCCACAAAAAATGCTGAGTGAGACTGGGTTTGAATTTGCCATGTTGTAACAGCAGCAGTTGGGCTCAAATTTTTCATTCATGTTATAAAGTTTTGAGAATCTATGTGAGAAAATGAGAAGCTGGTGGGCCTGGGCGAGTTACATTAAGGTAGTATGGAGCAGCAGTAGTGGCAGAGACTGTTTCATAGCTAAACATGAAATAAATGGGATTTGTTAAACAAGGCAAAGAAAATGAAGTGATTGTTGAGGTGATATTTAGTGGTGATTTTTGTTTCTTTGAAGACCTAGATAATATGATGGTATGAATGCTCATCATTTGAAAAGAGACTTTGAGACCAGGGGGATAGGAGCTCATGGGATAAAATACACATTTGTATTCTTATATGAAGATTTCATGCCCATCATATCTAATTGTCAACAGAGTTCACTAACCAAACCAGTTGGTTTTCCTCTATGTGTTAATTTCTATAGCAGTTCAGCATCACTGTGAAACCTCTGTTTGCCTTGCATTTGAAGTTAATTATGCTTTGATTTTTAAATTCTGTCGTTTGCAGTTTTTGCTCTTTGGAATTTCTGTCTGTGCTTCTGGATATATCAGAAAATGTACAGGAGAAAACCAGTGTGTAATGAATGCTTTATTTTGCACAATTAGTGCAAATCTAAATTCTCTGGCTTTCATCTTAAAATTTAAGCAGATGTGAAACATTCTCTTAGAAGTTTTTTTTTGTTTTGTTTTGTATCTTTGTTTTTAAATTGTTGCTTTAGCAGTGATGTGCTTTTGCTATTTTTGCAGCATCAAAATCATTCTCTGTTTGTCATGCTCCATTTGGTTGCAGTGGAGATGACCGTGAGAGAAATATGATTTTCCAGGAAGAATTAATTGAAATGATGGTTTTGTATTCAGCACGCAGTAACTGACAGATGTAGATAAGGAACAGAGAAAATGTATTAAGTGGCATTTCTCCAGTTTCTAAATCTTTTTCACCCTCCAGAAAAGCATCAGTGCCAGATGAGATCAGAAATGCATTTAATATACTGCACAGCATTGCAGGAGATGTTTTCTATGCAATCACTTTCATTCTCTTGCAGATTTCAAACAAATTTTGGGGAAAGTTTTTAGGAACTAAAACCTTAAGAAGTGATTCAAGTGCTGTGGAATCCTCAGTCATAAATTTTAACCATTTCCCCCAAAGTTGTATATATTATTTGTATGTAAGTTTAACCCAAACCTGCATAGTCATTCTAAAACAATTGGGCCATGTAAACAAGTATTGTGCAGCCTCGACATAGAAAAGCATTTAAAACAGATTTAAATATACACATTTGTATGGACAAATGAACATAGAAGCATGAAGACAAGGAGCCCATGGCTTGTTGTCACACAGAATACTAGAAGGAATGATGCTTTTCTTGCTAGTAACGTATGAAGTCTGGAGCCATTCTGAACTGGTGTTTGATTTGATTTTGTTTTTTCAGTCCCCACTGGTCCTTTTTCTGTTCCTTAGATGTTTTAGATCTTCATGTAGAATTTAACTACTTCAAACTGCTTTCATTTGCAGTGCTCTTTCGTTTTTGTCACAGAACTCAGTACTGCAGGGACAAGTGAGAAATCTAAAATCCCCATAGGAACGGTGCTGAAGTCAGTATGTGTAATACAAAAAAAAAAAGAAAAAAAGACATTAAAAAAAATATCTAGCAGCAGGAAAGCCATTTCCTGGTTAAAAGTACTGGTGAGGACAGATGTCCACTTGCAGATCTCGCTGTGCTAATTGACGTTTTCACCATCTGTACTCCCTGTCAGTATGCACTTGCTGGGAAGCAGCATCCTGCAGATCTGCCAGTGAGACAGAAAGTGGGAGTGACCTCTAAGCCTCTTCAAGCAACCAAGTTAGGCTTGCTTGAAACACCTTTAGGGCTGCTTAAAAGAATGCTTCTGGATAAAGCAGATGATATGAAAAAAGGAGGGCATCCCCTTATACCTCTGCTGGCAAATAGCAGGGAGAAGCTGTGGAAGCTTTTGCAAAATAACTGTCTTGCATTGCCTCAGATTTTCAGTCACCTTTCCCTTAGCTGATCTTCTTTGTGTAATTTTGGCTTCTGTGTATGTTATTGTCCCTTTCTGACTGGCATTACATCTATACTAATGCCTAAGAAGTGTTAGGCTGTGATTTCATCAGTCAACTCTAGATTTTTTCATTCTCTCATTTCCTTTCTCTCTAAATGTTGGACTTAGTTTCTGGCATTCAATGACAGAAAGAAAAAAATAAACAAACCAAACCCAAAATTTTGCTGTCCAGGTGCTTTTTAGTAATAGTCAGATCTCATGAGAAGAGAAAGCTTTTAGTGTGAACCAAATTTTAAATTTCATTTTCTAGTATTTCAATATCATTTATGAGAAAATAAATGTCATCATTAAAGATGAATATGCTCTTTTCTTTAGGTAAGATTGAGTTAATCTCTCTTTTGCTTTGGAGACTGCTTGGTATGTGTGTATTTCTGTGTTCGTTGTGGTCAGTGGCACAGGATAGGATATGTATGCTTTTAAGGAGCTTTTGACAGTAAAGTTTGTAGCCTAATTTCAAAGTCATAAATTCATTCTGTCTAGGTAAATATGATGAGGATTGTTGCAAGATACTGCCTCCTGTACAATTTCAGCCATCCTTTTCATGAGTCGTCTGCTTACCTGCTGGAGACGGCTCACCACTGTGCACGTATGGTGTGTCTTGGAAGATAGACGTTTCAGGGACATCTCTTTCTTCCACTTTACCATTCGGTTTTTGATTTTTTTTTTCTGTTTCAGAGAAAAAAGAGTATTGTTACTCTTAGATGCATGATACGAACATTTCTGCCCCAAATCCCTACCACAATCAGTGCTGTCCATGTCCTCTCCCCTTTATGTATGAAGTCACCAGTGTATTTGGAGGAGGCTGTGTTTTGGGGACCTAGTGCAGAATGGGCATGCCATTTTTAGTTAAAATCTTTGTGTGAAAGGGCTTTGCAGCCCTCTGAATACTAATCAAACTGCATTAGTTTGGTTTCTGCTTAAAGGCTTGTCAGATCCCATCAATGGGTACTGTCACCCCTGATCTCTCACTTGTGTTGTCCTAACCAGTGTGATCTGCATTGGTTCACAAAGGGCCACTACCCAAATGTTTCATAGTCTGCAACTCATATTTCATAGGGAAAGGTGTTTACCTTACATTGGGAGCTGTCTGGAAGCTCATAAAGAAGTAGAGAGAGGCTTGACTTGCTACTGTTTGAATCACAGATAAAGAAACATTCTTCATAGCTTGGATCTCTGTTAGTGTCACTAAGCCCTAGGTGCTGAAAACTAAATGAAGTGAGATAATAATAACTACAGCATGCCTGTATCTGGGGGAGGAGGATAGTGTTACTTAGAAGCTGAAGGTGGAATGAAAGTTTGATGAGTTAATCAAGAGCCAGAAGCTCCACAACAGCTGTAATTATATACCTGAAGTGAAAGGTGAGTCAACATCTCTGCCTGTACCTAGCAGGATTGATATGGTCAAGCATCCCTTTCATCTTGAGGAAATGGTGTTTTGGTCTGATGCATTCATCTGACAGGGACACTGATGGGAACAGTCGCACTAGTCATTAATGAATGAGACATAAAGCTGAGGTAACTATGGAAGAAAGTCCAGCAGAGGCTACAAGAGTGCTGAGAGGCCTGGAGCTCTGAAGAGGAAAGGCTGAGAGACCTGGGGCTGTTGAGCCTGGAGAAGAGCAACCTGAGAGGGGATCTTCTCAATGCTCAGCAAGAACTAAAGGGTGGGAAGCAAGAGGGTGGGGCCAGACTCTTTTCAGTTGTGTCCAGTAACAGAACAAGGAAAATGGGCACAAACTTGGAAGCTGAGAGGTTCTATCTGAACATGAGGAACTTGCTGTGAGAGTGCCAGAGCTGCCCTGACGCAGGGTGCCCAGAGAGACTGTGGAGTCTCTCTGAAGAGATTCCAAATCTGCCTGGACATGTTCTTGGGCAACCTGCTGGGAGTGACCCTGCTTTAGCAGTGGGCGTTGAACTAGATGATCCCCAGAGGTCTCTTCCAATCCCCACCATGCTGAAATTCTGTGGTTATGTTGTCAGCACATTAGGATCCTGATTTGTTTCGTGTGGCACCTTGAAGATGCTGTTAATAGGTATTTCCATTCCTGCAGTACACAGAGGTGTTACGCTTTGGGGGAGGCAGGGACTTACCCTAAACTGGACCTGAAGAGAGGAATTCTCACAGTGTGGGCTTGATCACTTCCTCTTGCTCTCTTGCAGACATCTTTATATTCCTCTGAGATCAGCTCTCCATTAAAGTATTTTGCCTTTGCCATGTTGGGGTGAATAATCATGAATGGCTTTATGATGCTGATCACATTCAAAACCTACAGATTCATAAATGTTCCAGCTGGTATTAAATACCATTTGGCAGATATGTGTAACCACTCATGTTACTGGAGTTCTTTATGCTGCAGAGAGTGCTCTATGGGCACAGTTCTTCTATCCTAACACTTGCAAGGGTGAAAGTTTTGTTGTTGTTGTTTAGGGTTTGTTTGGTTTGTTGTTCCCCCTTCAAAGATACTGCAGGTGCATACATTATATAATTAAGAGGTACAAAAGCACCTAAATGAGTTGTTCAGTGCAACCAGACATTTTTACACTGTATGCTTAGACTGCAATGTTCTGAAGTATCATGCAACATACATGTCTTTATGTTGATTTAAGGAACTATATTGTTTCCCTTTTACTTTCTTTGTGTCTATAACCTGTCATGTTAGCTGTCTTTTCCCTTTGATGTGATTAAGAAGAGTGTGTCCAGCAGGTTAAGAGAGGTTCTCTTCCCACTCTACTCTGCCCTGGTGAGGCCACATCTCTATTAATGTGTCCAGTTCTGGGCTCCCCAGCTCAAGAGAGACAGGGAACTACTGGAGAGAGTCCTATGAGGATGACTAAGGGGCTTGGGCATGAGGCTTATGCAGAGAGGCTGAGAGACCTAGAGCTGTTTAGCCTGCAGAAAACTGAGAGGGGATCTTATTAATGTTTATAAATATCTGAGGGGTGGGTGTCAGGATGGGGCCATGCTCTTTTCAGTGGTGCCCTGTGATAGGGTGAGGAGCAGTGTGTACAGTCTGAGACACAGGAAATTCCACCTCAACAAGAGGAAGACATTTACTGTGAGGGTGCTGGAGCCCTGGAGCAGGCTGACCAGACATATCCTGAAGTCTCCCTCTTTGGACACTTTCAAAACTTGCCTGGATGTGTTCCTATATGGCCTGCCCTAGGTAGTCCTGCTTTGGCAGGAGATTGGATCTTCAGAGGTTGTTTCCAACCCCCACCATTCTTTGATGCTGTGATTCGATGATGCAGTTCATTCCAGCGACTGTGTGGCAGTACATATGCAGAAAGATTGCTTTGAAGTAGAACAAGACCTGCTTTGTTGATTTATGCTCTGAAGTCATAGACACATATGCTTCTTCTACTGATTACCAAAAGCTACCAATAGCTTCACCCCCAGAACAGTTGATTTGTGCTTTATGATCTGTTTGCAGAAGTGGTTGCTTACATGTATGTATCTATCTATATGCGTAGGGCTTATTAAGGTAAACCAAGTAATTCAAAGACTGGCAGGCATTAGTGCTGCAAAAGGGTTGTGCTCAGAATGTAAGGGCAAATGATCTTTCAGAAGCAAAATTTACATGCAACATCTACTTATTTGTTACTGTGCCATAAGAGGTACAACTTGTGGTTCTTGGAGAAATATTTGATAGGAATACAGGTATAAATGGGTATTTTCTATTTCACTACAACTGTCATTTCTTTTGTTTTATCTACAGGATTAGCTGGCACTGCTGCAGACCTAGAAAAAAGAAAGCTTATTTTTGGAAAAAATTTTATACCTCCAAAGAAGCCAAAAACATTCATACAGCTAGTCTGGGAAGCATTGCAGGATGTGACTCTTATCATCTTGGAAATTGCAGCCATCATATCTTTGGGGCTTTCGTTTTATCAGCCACCTGGAGAAGGGAATGAAGGTAAAAACTTTTTGTAGAAGTTATTTGTGTAAGTTCAGAAAAAAACAGTCTCATCTCTCAAATTAATTCCACCATTCAGGAAAACTACTATGTGGCTTGTTCCCGTTACCATTACATCTGGTACTGACATATTTTTTGTGTGCTTGACATTTCTTTTTGCGAATAGCTGAACTTTGTGATGTGTACTAAATGAGTGAATAGAAAAATGATTATATCCTTATAAAACTGGAATGCTTTTGATTCTGTTTTCACCTTTGAGCTTTATTCGTCTCAGATGATTGCTTACTTCATTACAGAGGAGAAATATGTAATTCCTTATATAACTGATGTGTCTTACCTACATGAACATGGGCAAGTCTTCAGCTAGCTTATACCAACCAAAGTCCTGAACTTAGTGAAATTCACTTGTTTTAGTATGTTTACTGATGTAGCTAAGATCAGTGAGCCTGGCTCCAAAAGGAGCATTAAAGGCTGAGTCATGTTGCTTATAAACTACATGCTGCAGAATCCTTCCGTGATAGATGTAGAAAGTTATAGCAACCTGCCTAGCCTCCCCTTCCCCCCTCCTCCCCTTTCCCCCCCTCTTTGGAAGATATCTTGAATTCACATGCTTAAAATATATGTTCCTCTACATAAATGCAAGGTTTCCATTTTTCTGGCAACTGATCCAGATTTATTTTCCCCCTCTCTTGCTCTCTCAGAGACTTACAAATCTGGATAAAACATGCTGTGTGAAATGACGTGAATAGCTTGGCAAACGTATGAAGAATGTCTTCCTCTAAATATAGCTTTGAAATGCATTTTGCATTCATTTCAGTTTCCCCCAGCTACTTTTCTTGAAGACCCTTCCTCCTTCCTTTTCCATTCACAAGCAGAATAAGCACATAGCTGTGCAGGGCTCTTGTATTTACCGTTCTTTAATCTTTTATATTTAACCAGGAATCTTTTGCTGCTTTCTCACTGAATTTTGAATATATGCAGGTATCTGATTTAGACATGAAAAGCTAAAGAGGCAATTTGTTTTCTAACTGAAGAGAATGTGATTTATTTTTATTACCTCATATAACTGGACATAGTAGAATACCTTAGAGACATTTTTACCCATGAACAATGCTGTACAAAGTCAGAATTGGATTCTGCAGCTGTTTTTCTTAGGCATAGATGTGCCTAAAAATAAAAGGCTACCCTCTTATTTCTTAATTTATTTGGTGGGAAAGGAATTTTGAAAATGGTGTTGTTAGAGGTTTTAGAAAGAGGGCAGATGTGTCATTACACTTCTTATTTTGATACTGCATTTAAGATGTTTGTTTTCCCATGGGAAGGCATAACACGTCTGAGATAGTTTGAAAAGCTCAGCAGCATAGCCTGGGAAAAAGTGTTTGCGTTTTCCCACAGCACAGTATTTTATTGAGTGCTTGCTGCTTCCCTATGATTTTAGAATTGTTTTCATGGAAGGTTTTGCCATATTTTACACAGGGTAAAGAATATCTTTAATCCAATGCATTGTAAAGTTTCCTTACATTCTTTCAAAGTCTTTCTTCAAGCAGTTGCATAAATGTGGGTGACTTGTGAACTGCTGCCAAGGATACCTATAGTTTATTTATAGACATCCTAAACATTTAAAAAAAATCAACATATTGAAGGTGATTTTGCCATTGGTGAAGTCATATTTGAATTTGATTAAATGGTTTTGCATAACCTTCAGTAGCCAATTATCAAATAAAAGTACATGTAGACTAATATTGAGTAAGATTCAAAGGATCTTTTTACGAGGAAACAAAAAAAGCTATTTGCCTACACTAAAGCAGATCTCTTGAACAATTTAAACTATTTCTTGAATTGAACACAAAATGGACCTGCCTGAGAAAATTGTAGTTCTTTGAAAGGGCTGCAGTTTGTAGGCTTTCTGTCCTGTGTAATGCCTGCTTATCTGGCTAGATCTCTATTCTTTGTTCATGGGTTTAGACTGGCCTGTCTGTGCATTGCTGTTGTAACAGAGAATATGGGGGGGAAATCATACCGTATGTAGCATTCTCACCGCAGTCAGCAGTATGCCTGATGTCATTTTCTTGAGGTGGGAAGGCAGCATTGCCTATGGGATGTAGTACAGAATCCCTACCCAGTGACTGGGATAAGTGACAAATGCTCCTTTGGGAAGCACGAATACCTGTATTTTCCTTTTCTGACTCTTCCCAGAATGCAGATTATTCACTGAAATGTACATTTATTTGCCAATTCTGTTTTTTTCTTAAGAAGAATGTATTTTCTTGTGAAAATACAGCCCAGTGTTAGGAAGAGGAGCTGGCATTTCTTGCTGTCTGTTGAACTTGTCCAGCTCTTCCACAACCTGCTTTGAAAGGTTCTCAGGCAGGTTCTAGATAAACTTAGTAGTGGTGCTGGTCAGCCTCCTAGATAGTGCCCTCGTGGGGAGCAGGTGAAAGGCATAGTCCCTGGTGCTCAGTTTTCCCTAGATCTCTTCAGTGGATCCATGTGAAGGGGCTGTGGTGCCTGCTCACAGCTGCTGAAGCTTGGTCCATGGGCTGCCTAGCCCTTTCGCTGGAAAGGATTTCTCTTTCTAGGTCATGCATTCTTAACTGTTTTTCTCTCTTCCTCTCTCTTTCTCACCTTCTCTCTTTCTCTTTTTCTCCTTTTCTCTCCATTTCTCTCTCTCTCTCTGTCAGTCTGTCTTTCTGATTATCTTTCTGTTTCTCTGTTTTTTTTCCTATCCATCTTTCTTCTTTTTTTTTTTTTTTTTTGTAATGCCCTGTCCCCAAAGTTGTTGAGACTTGATTTTGTTGGTTGAGGAGGACATGAAATATGTAAGCTTGTGAAAGTCAAGTTTGTCTGCAGCTCAGCAAAAAGTCTCCTTTGTATAATAGGGCACTTTGGTACATGCTTGTTTTATGGCATATAAGACAGTCTCCCTTCTTGAATTCTAATTGTTTCCTTTTGTTTGGCCAAATGAAATGCATTTTTATTTTGAAAATGAGTCAACAAGAACTGTTCACTTCCCACACTGATTTGCCCAGTCATCGCTGCTAATTACTTGAACTCATCAACTCACCGTCATCCACACAGACCTTTGAGAATCTAAAACCAGTTGCTCTGTAATGTACACAAATACCGTTGCAGTGTAGAAGATGTTAGGGGGGAAAGAAAGAAAAAAGGTAAAACTTTTATGAGCAGGCAGGTGTGAGACAGTGTTGGGGAGGAGGATGAGAAAGGGAGATGACAGAGCAGCCGATGTCCATACAGGTTCAAGGTGTTTGTAATGACACCGCATTTTTCCTGTCACAGGGAAGTTTGTGTTGTGAATTCTGCTGATTCTTTGGTCACAGCTAAGTGGCTGTGATCCCCTTGTGCTTTATTGATGTCACTGAGGTCTGTGACTAGGACAGGCTGGTAAGCAGAGCATGAGCCTTTCTGCTGAAGTCATAGCTATGTGGAAGTGAATGTTTCCATAGAAAGAACTTTGTGAATGGCAGAAGCATTAGCATCAGCCAAATGCTTTTTGGCCTTTGTTCAGAAAGACTTTGGTCTATCTTCAGGAGCAGCTTGAATGAGGAGTCTGGCCAGGGAGTTGTAGCTGATGTCATAAAGGATGATACAACTTAGGAAATACCAGAGAAGGGTTTAGACAGGCTGGAGTCCACAAGGAGAGCTGAATATCTTTTATTTTGTATTATTGTCAAATGCACAGAGACCTGAACAACAGATGACAGCAGAGTAGTGCAAGTTCGTTAGCAGCCACCAAAGGGAGGTGGAACAGCATCTGAAAAAGACCCACAATGGAAAGGAAGGTTGTGATTTGATTTAGCCTCTTGTCTTTGTTGGGAGCGTAGCCTTGTGGATGTCACCCAGTTGTAAGGAGTGGATGTGCTGTGCTGACTCACAATGCACACTAAACCCAGACATTCCATGTGGTAGGGCTGTGCCAGGCTGCCTGGTGATGTCACTTCTACCTTGGACAGTAGGAGGAAATGTAAGAGTAGAGGAAAAAAGAGATTTTACTCTCAGCTGAACATTTTGATATTCAGCATATAGAAAAAAAAAACCAAACAACTACCTTTACATGAAAGCTCAAGTAAGAAAGGGATAATGTTTTACAGAATGTTTCAAACTAGCCAATTATTTCCTTTCAACATTTTTGATTGACACAATGCTGTCTCGCAATATTTCACTTATTGCTTAGGACTAACTCGAAAAGTTGTGCCAGCCTTTTTTTGTGGGATCAAGGGGATGATAGAATGAAAATAAGAGACTTGAAAACACAGTGTCAGGGAACCACCACCTTGCTTAGGGTTTTGTTTTTTTGTTTGTTTGTTTGTTTTGTTTTTATAACTCAAGTATATGTGTGCACTGCCTTTATGTCTAATATATTTGTATCTGCTTTTCACATATCCCAAGCTTTTATCTACCCCATTAGTTAGTATAATAGATTGAAGTCAGCTTGTTTTTTATAATGGGTACGACTCTTTGGACACTTGAAGCACACTTTAGTTTTTGAAGCTGTCACAAAGTGGGTATTAAACTGGTTTCTGCAGTTTAAGTGCCAAATACTCTTCTCCTGAGGCTTCTGAAAGAGGAATGCACGATAAAATCCACAAATCCAAAAATAAGTGAATTGCCTCAGGAACCTTGTCTAAGTGTGTAGTCTAACGCATGTGTGTTAGTGCATTTTGCTGTACTAGGCAATTAAAAGCTCCAAAGTTCATTCTCCAGGTGTATTTCTACATTGGCTGTTATTTTCCATTTTAAGCTCTGAATGTGCATACATTGCCAATTGAAGTCCTTTGACTGTAACATAATTGCATTTCCAAACATCTCCAGCACAGTTTGGAGAAAAGTAAGTAGATTATTATCTACTGAGTTGCATTCAGTTTACAGTGTTGGAAAGAGCTGACATTTCTGTGGGTTTGAAGTATCAGTAGCCACATTCTTCAACCAATCTTAACTGGAGGAAGTCGTCATCTATTACTGATAATACCTGAAGATTTTTTCTCCTACAATTCTTCATTTAAAGTATGGGAGAAAAATGATTTAATTCTCTGCTGCAATCACAAAATCTGATCTACAGGAACTACTAGATAGTAGCATTGTTTTCTTTAATTGCATCTCCAGAAGCCACTTCAGTTCCTGTATTTTCATATTTCTTAGCAAGAGTGAAGGTTTCAAGAATTTTCTTCTCAGAAGCTATGCTACAGTTGCTTTTATGATCTGCTTTGCATTCCCTTTCACCATCTGACAGGCCATTAGAAGCAATTGAGAACTTCTGCATAAATTATTGTCAGCCCTATGGCAATTACTGCTCTCATTACTGATCCACACAGAATCATTTTTCCAGGCTTCCAAAAAAGTGCAAAACTGCTGCTGTGATTTAGAAAATGTATTTTGAGAGAAAAGTCCTGGTGCGGATGTAGTCTCTGCTGTGGTGATGATCCTTCTGTGTCCCGGGTTAGTAGATTACAGACTGTTCCCTGAGCAAGCAGAATAGTGAGCCTACAAGACAGAAACAGGATTTAATGAATGGATGGAGTCCTGTCTTCATTCCTCTTTGGTTATGTAGGTATGAGTCAACCCAGGACTAACTCGGAAGTTTTTATCTTTGTCAGTGAATGGTGAAGTAATTTTTGTGTACAATTTGTAAAGAAATATCCAGTGCCCTGTTTTCCTAACACAGTATTTGAATAGAGCTGCTTCATGAGATCAAGTACCTGGAATGTAGTCTTAAACTATTACATTGCTGGAGGAAATGAAACATCCTTTGGGAAACAGAGCTTAGACTCGGTGAGAAACCCATCAAGGGAATGACAAATGGCAGTGCCTCACTCAGTCACTCACAGACCTCTGTGTTTTGGCTGTAGATCTGCAGGAATCTCCCACCTGAGTTGTTTTTTTTGGGAGGGAAAATTGAGTCTTTCCTTTTAGATGTCTGATGAAATAGTTGTTTGTTGAAGGCATGACTGAATTACAATTTGCAGTTCTTCTGCCCCTTTCTGAAGCCACTTTTATAGAGTCTGCCCTGCAATTAGAGCACATCAGCAGCATTGCCCAGATTTGCTACATTCTCCATCTAGACCTTTGTGGAACTAGTTAAAAATTTTCAATCTTCTAACACCTTCACTAGTAATTTCTGAACCCTCTGGAATCCTCTCCCTTGATACTGTCTTCAGGCCCTATATCACATGTGGCTCTTATGTGTTGCAAAACCCACTCCTGTCAACACCTGACAATAACTGACTGCTACATGAGTGTAACAAAGCCTTTAACTTTTCTTTCTTGAATTCTGATCCCCTATGTGGATTATGAAAGGGGAAAAAAGCAGCCTGAGGTAAGATGCTACGTCTCAGTGTTCTGCAGGAAGCCACAGGCATGATGTCTGTTTTGAAGTGTACAATTCATTGCAGCTTTGGCAGAGGGAAGGAAAAGTCTTTTTGGTAGAGGTAGCTTCTGTTAGAATTCCCAAGACACAACTCTCTATTGAGAGCAAAGTTAAATGATTGGTCATGTTGGTTAATACTGCTCAGCAAAGGTTTGCCTGGGTTAGCCTTCCCCTTACTCAAGCAACAAGTCAACGAAAGGGTAAAAATGCAGAAATGGGGCACTGTTCCCTCAAACGTGGCTCTCTCAAGCCACTGTCAATCTCTTGGTAGTGCTGATATGCTGCTGCTGTGGCTGGGGTACCTGCTGACCTCTTATGATTTACTTGCCTTACAAGAGACTGTGTTTCCTGGGATTCACAGCTCTGTAATGTGCCACATAGCTTGGTCAGTGGGCGCTTAAGGTGGAGACTTAAATCAGAGAGTATTCATATAGTTAGAAGATACAGCTGATCCACAGCTCCAGTGACAATGGTGGCTTTTCTTGTTTCCATGTGCTAATAGGCCTTTCTGTGGAGGTAGTACTCACTTGTCCTAATGGTACAACTCAATTTCTAGAACATCTGTGCTCCCTATGTGTGAACCTGCATAAGCACACGTGTATGGATGGAGTGGACATCAGGTCACAGTCAGACATGGGAATACAGGAGCCAATATGCTTGTTAAGTCTGTATTTTCTAGGTAGCTGTAAAGATCTTCACTGTGGAAGCAGATAGCCATGTAATTTTTAGACCAAAAACCTGTAAAAGTCTGAGGGGAAAAAAAAACAGAACATTCAAACACACAACTTAACCTCTCTATCTTGTCCCGATCTATTGCTTGGAATCTGAAATCCTGTGCTGTTCACATCTTCCGCGGGTTTACTGCCTATGAAAATATGAGCCAAAAATGTCTATTGACATTTCATTACATTGAGCAAGACATGTTCAAAAGAAGACTGGATGAGGCACTTAGTGCCATGGTCTAGTTGATTGGATAGGTCTGCGTGATAGATTGGACTGGATGAACTTGGAGGTCTCTTCCAACCTGGCTGATTCTATGATTCAGAAATCAGTCACAGTGGGCAAGACTTGAGCAGCCACTACTGCAGGCTTCTCAACAAGGAAGGGAATGAAAAGTAAAAATTTAATGCTTATATCACTAAAGAATATTTATGTATATAAAAGACTACAAACCAGCTGGCCCCAATCTTCTCTTTCTTAATTAGAATTGAAAGTGCTGAAATTAATGCCAACTAGCACAAATTTCTCTCCAGCTTATAGTCTATACTTGTGTACATTTTATAAAAAGATATTCCCATCACTTTGGATCAGTCTAATCCTCCTCCTTGCAAGTTCCTTGCTCTTGATGCAAATTCTGCTGGAGCAGAACAGTTGCATTAGTCTGTGCTTCGGCTAGATTCAAATACAAGGTCATGTTATAAAGATACATTGCCTGTTTCAGTTCCCCAGCATTTATCACAGGTGTTATGGAATCTCTTGGATTAAAAAAGCTGTGCATCACCTTCCAGCTTCTCCATGTACACAAATGCTGGACAGTGTCTGTAATTCAGGCGGGTTGAGGCAGGAAGGACAAAGATGCTCTCTGTGGTACCATGGATGATGTGACAGCTCGATGTCAGATTTGATAAAGTTCTTCTCTTTTTTCCAGTTTTTAATTTATGGTCTTCTTCCCTTCTGTTCATTTACCAATTGTTGTGATGCAACTACACTCAATTTGATATTTTCAGGTAGCTGGTTTTTGGAGTCTCTCGTTCTTTCAGCATCCAGTTCTTAAAAGTTGTCTTCCCGCTTCCACAGAAGCTTTTTTCTTTGATCAGTTATTGCCCTGATTGTAAATGACTTGTATTCTCTTTCCAGGAAATGCAGTGTCTTAGCAGATTGATCTGTTTTTTCTAGAAATCTTAGGTTTTTCTGATGAAATCAGCGTATTTTTGTATATTTGTATAAATATACAAACTGCCTCCTGGGGGAACCTTGAAATAGATTCTTGTGTACGCAAACCCACCTTGGCACAGGAGAAACACACAGGTGTCATTTGGGCAGGAAGCGAACGTTGCGTATAAAATGAAGAGCAGGGTTAGCTCTGCAGGAGCACTACCTTCTCTGCTGCTGGAAATGATGCTCAGTGTTACTGAATTCTGGGAGGGAGTGCAGTCAGTTCCTGCCAAATATAACCATACTGGGTTTATTGTTTATATCTTTATTAATATTGATTATTTGCATTACTTTGGCACTAAAAATGAGCACTATCAAATTTATACGTAGCTCAAGATTTCATTTAACCAAGTAATACTCCTGTGCCCCTGTTGCTTAAATGACCCTGGGGGACAAGCAATTGTTTCAAAAAGGTTAAAGAAAGTAAAAGCATTAATTATTGAGCAGCTTCAACCAGATTTAATTAAACTTAATTAAAAGTGACTTTGGATAAATAACCATGTGAAACTCTTGAGCCATCCTCTGAGGAATTTCCTTCCCAATGAGAGCAAAGTGTAACTGAAAATGTAAGCTACATATTTGAAGGCAGAATTTATATTTTTTTACCTTGTCTGTCCATGTCTGTCATCGTACGTTCTGCTTCAGTAAGGCTGCTCACATGGTTAATGGCACACATTTATTTTTTAAGTGCTTTGTCAGACATTTACATACTGAGAGTCATGTAGGTTCAAGGCCTGGGACATAAAGTTTTCCACAGGAAAGTGCTGCATGTGTCTCCCTGTCCCTCAGACTCTCTCTCCCTGGGTTCCATTAATATGCACTCAATATATTTAATTAATGAGTGAAAGAATCAGAAATGTCAGAAATGAGTCAGCTGAACAAAGTTAATTCTCTGTTCTTTGTGGCAGTTTTAGATCTTAATCTTTTCTTAAGAAAGCGTTTTACATGTGATAACATAAATTGCATTAAAAATACATAAATGTGAGCAGAGTGACAACTTAGTTTGTGAGGCCAGCATTAATGTTATTTTACAAGTTGCCTGTAATCCTGGCAGTGCATAGCAATAAACAACTGTAAGCCTTTGGCCATTCCTACCAGTTATGAAGGCAACACGAAGATGAAAACTGATTACACAGTCTATGCATGTGCACTTTATTAAATGTTATCAAGGAATAGTTTTGGTACATTGAAAATCCATTATCTCTTTAAGTCCTTTCCATGATGCAGAATGTACCCTAGAAAATATGAAGCCTTTAAAAAAAATAAAATTAGTTAATTTCATTCATTTGAATACTTTGCAGTGATTTGAATCTTCTTTCATCACCTTGACTCATGAGCAATGCCAGTAAAAAAAACCAAATCCGTAGAGCATCTCTGACCACTGACTTAAAATACTGTCAAAATTTGGTTGCAGATGGTGAAAGCAGCAATAATTAGCAAACATCTTCAAATCTCTTGTCTATCTCAAAAGGTCAAGGAAACAGCTGAACTGTCCTGTAATCCTCACTGTCGTGTCAACTAATCGCCCCTTGGCACGACAGGGAAATCTAGCTGCTGCTTCTGAGTCCTTGATCTGTGCTATTTGCAGGATGGAAGCTCTAGTTTACGTTTTGCAGGACTCTCAACCATTTGTCTAGTGCAGTGTTGTCTTACACCAAACCAGACACTTCTCCAGAGGGTTTTAATTTTTGTTTTAGCCCTTCATTAGAACAAATTTGTCCCAGAGCACTTTCAAGTGCCTTTGCTTTGACTGTAAAACCCTAAAGTGTGTTTGTTATTCTGTAAGTCTGTATGGAACATGTTATGTAACGCTCCTCAGGCACTGAGGGATGCTAAATCAATGAAAACCAGATCATCTATAAGAGGGTATAAGGGCCATGCAGCCTTCAAAGATGGTACGCCCTAATGGGAAACCTTTATCGTCTTTGCTGCTAAACAAACAGCACTGATGCAGCTGTCACTGCACTGGAGATTTTTGTTGTGCTATCCAAGCAGGAAAATTCACAAGAGAAGCTGAGTAAAGTAGAAGTGCATCTATTAGATAAATAGCACCTTATATAAAATGGATTGATCTTGAAGTATAGATTATCAAAACACAGCTTTTGACGAGTGTTGTAGGAAACAGTCAAGCTTCATAAAAATTAAACCCTGAGTTCCCCAAAGGATGTTTAAAACCAGTTTAAACCGTCTGTCAGCACAAGGGAAAAAGCAGTTGGCATCCTGGAAAGCAGTAGAAAAAGAAGTATTTTCCCTCTTAAGAACAATTTATGCAGCCAGTCCCCACCATTTTAACCTCCTTCCTCCCAAAGCCAGGTGAGGCGAGGCAGCATATGACTTCTACTGATATTAGCTCAATCAGTTTTGTTACATTTGTTTAAGAGCGTGTCTTTTCAACTCCTGCCCTAAACTGTCCTTCAATACAAAGTCTAAATATCTAGGAGCAGAGAATGGGACAGGGTGAAGTGCCCAGCTATTACATGTGTCTGCAAACTCTCGTGTGTGCTAATTATCTCACTGTCTTCCAATATTTGATTTCATGAGGAGAAAACTCTGCATATTTGAGTTGTCATTATCTAGATACAAGATTTAATTTCTGAAGTGTCTGTGGTTTGCTAGATTAAAATGATGGAACAAGTTTAGGATTAGGTCTCCATCAATGAATAAATTGGCAGGAGTCCTGTGTGGAATGGGTTTATAGAGAGGATGATGCAGGGGTGGCTTGGTGGCTTGTTTGTAGGCCAGATGGAGTTTGGCTGTTGGTGTTCAGCTGTAGCTGGCAAACCCATCAGGACAAAAACCGAGCCTGCAGAGCTTCCCTAGGGTATTGGAGCCCTGTGCTCAAGATGATCCTGCTGGGGAGAGCACAAGAGCTCAGAGAGTGCCATAGCAGCTTTCTTTGGTGCCTCACTGCTGGACTGAGCAAACCATGACTACTCTGGCGTGTTTATGCATGCTCATACTGGCTGAGTTTGTGGATCTGGGGCCACTGCATCATTTTGGATGGCTCTGTCACAGGGATCGTGGGGGAGGTGGTGCAGGGGGTCATCTGAGCATTGTCCCCTATGTCCAGTAGAGAGTCCAGAGGACTGTGACTGTAGCAAAGAGAAAGGCCTTGCTGGTCTTGTTTTCATCCTATGCAGAGTAGTAGAGCTGTATTTACTTTAAGCTCCCCAGCCCTCCCTATATTAGGAGCGCAGAGCTGAGAGGAGTGCTGGGTATATAAATCAGAGAATGCTCCTGTTTGTTCACCCCTGGCTTGGTAAATCCACAGCCTGATGACGACATTCAAAGGCAAACAAGAAGAGGCAGGATAAGAGAAAACCTGCTTGAGCTCTTGGAGGTCGTTTATTCTGTCCCCATACTCAAAAGCACTATCAACAATACTTAAGCCATTCCTGGCAGGCATTTATCATACTTATTTTGAAAAGCTTCCAGTGATGGAAATTCTGTGCCATCCCCAGATAATTTGTCTAAGTGTCCATGCATCAGACAGTTATTCCTGGTGTATAACCTAAATGTCTCCCCTAAGAATCTAAATGCATCACCACCTTTTATGTTTTCACGTGGACGTGAAGATCAATTTGTCATATTATTGTCCAGCCATATTTTGTCTGCTTGAAGACAACCTGATTATAAATACCAATGTACAGCTATTTATGAGAACCTGCCCAGCTTTTCATTAGGAATCTGAAATGGGAAGATGTCAGTAACACAGAGAAGCATAATCTTGCACGGAACTCAACAAAGAGAACTAAATAANATTATTCAAAATTCCCCCAAACCAATGAAAACCAAGAAGCTCTGAAGACATCTATGAAATTAACCTTAACAGCTTATACAGTAATCCAATCTGAAATAAAGCAATAGTTTTTTTTGTATTTGATCTCAGATTAAAAAGTCAGCTTTAAAATATCACATAATTTCAAATCTCCAAAATGTATTTATTATGTGACATCTTTAAAAATGCTTTTTTTGGACTAGATACAGGGTTATTTTACAGCTTCAAAGGAGGCTGCAGTTTGCCAACTAGACTACACAAACCACGTCAGACCCCAAAGTCTGCATGTGCTTATGGTTTGTGTCTGTTGGTGTTTCTGAAGTAGAATGGAAATTTTATCTGGGGAGAAAATTTTTAAGTTGAGATGGCTGAAATGAAACAGGTACATTTTTTTGAACGTGAAAACTGTGATGACAAGGCAGATAGATAGCATCTTGGGTTTGTTGGGGTTTTTTTTTTTTGAGTTTTGGAGAAACCAGTAATAATAAAACAGGGACAAAATATCTAAAACTCAGCATGAGATATGAGCCCTTGCATGTGAGAAAAAGAACCTTAAAATCTCTCAATTTCAGACGTGTGTGGATGCACTTGAAACGCTTTCTTTTTAAAGTTTAATCAGAAAAGTAACAATTTATAATGATTTCAGTTTACTTCTGTTCTTGCATGTGATTTTTGCCTTTAGGATATGCTGCTCATCTTGTTTCAGCTAAGTGTGCATAAACTTTCAGAATCTTGAAACCTAGAGGAGTTGAAACTAAAATCAACATGCAGCATGCATAGAATATGTGTTCTTAATGGAGTTTATGCTAATTACATGCAGCTTTAGCTTGATTTGGATATATCTACATAAACATTTTAGTTTGGATTCAGAGTATGCTGCAGAAATTACGTCTCCTGTCTACCCCAAGTTATATCATTTGGTTCATATTGCAGGGTGCTTTTGGGGAGCGCAGAAACTGGATGTGCATTCAGATGTGGTTTCATCCTAGCCTTTGGGATGAAATTAGTCTGAAAAATATGGTCCAGAAACCTGTTTCCTTAGCATATAGGCCTTCACTATAAAACTACTTTTATAGGGCCACACTGATGAAATTTTTAATGCCTTCTGCTGAAAGACATTATGATATAATGTTTAATCCTTTACTGACATGCTTTTTCACACCTTAAAGCTTTATAGCATCAAGTAACGAAGATGAAAAATTTAATGAAAGTAGTAAATGCTGCAGCTTATGAACTGGTTTTGTGGCTGAGATCTGCAAATCTTCCATGTCTTATTCAACATCATTTTCTTGTGCTCATGAATATAACTGATGAGCATCAAGAGAGGCTGAGGACTTCTGTGAACTATCTCACTGATTTCATAGTCTGATTTTGCAGTATCCTGTCTGTATTAGGTTGCTTAAGATACTCAGCTGCAAATTTTCTTCAATGGTGAATTTCAAGTTGAAACCTCTGAGAATCTATTAATTAGTTTGAAGTGGCCTATTAAAATCAGTAACCTGTTCTTAGTGAATTTCTCTGCAGGGCATGTGAGTTGGGTGAGTAGACAGTTACTCTTGAAATGGTGTAAATGTATTAAATATATAATTTATAATTTATATATATCTATATATATATATATAAATATAAATTGGTCAGCAATCATAACTTCATCCTTTGCTCAGTCTGGTATTTTTCAGAAGCTCCACTCAGCTTTTTTCAGTATAATTTTGCAAATTTTTGGTACTATTTCTGCTACATTGAGACTTTCTCTAAAATCATCTTGGTTAGGACATCTTGTTTTAAAGCACATTCACAAAAAAAAAACCAAACCAAACAAACAAAAAAGAAAGAAAGAGAAAAGAAACAAGAAAGTGTATTTGGCAGCAGGTACATTTTGTTTATATTAGAACACAATCAGAGAGGATGGAACAGTACAAGCATCCATTACTCAGACAGATGCCACTTTAAAAACCTTATTCAGTGATTTGCTCTTCTGATCGTTCTGCTTCAGATAGAGACTAGACTTCATTTCTAAGGAGTTAGTAGCTGAAGCATAAGTAAGAAAGACAGCTCTCCATCTGATTATGTATTTATGAAATGTTAAATGTTTTTCTTAGGTCTATTTGAAGTCAAGTGCCCTGATGAATGCAGTTTGCTGTTAAACATTTATTTATTTTCATGGGCTTCTATGTTTCCTGATGCTTTCAGTGATCTGCACAGGGAGTGGTAGCTGAAGATGTGTTCAAATCCTCCTCTCTATCCAGCTGTCTTTAGGAAGTACTGCAAATCATCAGAGATTGCTGTATGAGAAAAGGGAGCATTCTTCCTGGTTTTAGGAACTAACTGCAGCTTTAGCTTTCTGAAGTGTTTGTAGAGTGCCTGAATAGTCGAAGCTCCCAATGTACCATATTTTCATGAGACTGTATATTTCTTTTCTTCACCTGTGTGTTCGGGACCTAACCAGGCCATTCATGTTTAGTAACACTCTTAGCTTTATCCTAACAGCTGCAGTGTTCCCTATGCAGGTTTATTAATAGCAAGGTTAGAATTCAAATCAAACTTAATGAAACTTGACTCAAGGGTATTGACTTGACTCAAGACTGGCCACATATGGACAGCCACATCGCTGCTCATGCTGACAGAAAAATCTAACTTCTTCGTATCGTTTTTATTCACAATGTTTGTTCACATTGGTGCAAGAGCCTGTGTGTGTGTAAGGGTAAGACCAAGTACACCTGCTCTGCAGTCTTGGTGCAGTGACTTCAATTTGGAAAATTTTGTTACTCCAGTTTTATATTTCCTGGATTAATACAAAGACATCTTCAACCTTAAGCGTGATTTTCATTGTGAATATGAATATTTCTAATGAACTGAAAAGTTACATCAAAAACAACTGGCTTTGAAAAATGTCAGTGTTTTTTATGTTTGGGTTTAAATGTTTCTGGTGTCTCTCCAGGAACAGTTTAATAATAATAATAAAAAATATATGTTTCTTTATGGAGTAGTTAGAGGTTATACTAGCAGATATCAAAGCTGTTTACAACCTGTGTCTTTACTGGAGAAAGTCAGTGTTACAGTGATCCCAGCACAGCCTTCCTAGCAAGACAGATCCCAGCACAGCCTTCCTAGCAAGACAATGCTCTTGCTCTATGGAACTGGGAACTCTCCTGTCTTGGGAATTTGTAGTTTTTGACTGGTTGTCTTTGCTTCTCTCAGTTAACCCCTAAATAATTAATTACAGGCTTTAAGGAAATACTGGCTATTTAATGCCATTATTTAGTCTTTTCTGAAAAAGTTGTTGCTGTCTCATACTTTTAGCAATGCCTGTGATGCTGTTTGTGATTGTTTATTATTATGGGGTAAGTATGTCTGAAAACATTTGCTTTGCTAATTCTTACTGTGTTGCACAGCAAACAAATTTACTGGAAAGATATTTAAGTGCCCATAATTGCTCTTTTATAAGTGTTTTGATGAAAATGTATTCCGTTAGTTGTTTTATAATATGCTATCCTATTTTTTTGCCATATTCTAAAATGCTTACAGGTGGCCTACTTCTGAACTATTCCAGGTTGCACTAAAATTTAGTTTAGTAGGTATTGTTTTTTTCCTGAAGTTCTATTTTTACAAACTTTCTGGTTCTTAAGCCCCTTACATTTCTGGCTTGGTATATAGCCTCACTATCTGTCTTTCTGACTCTCTTTCCCCTTTATCCTTTGAACCTAGCACCTTTTGGATGAGATAGAACAAGTGAGATTCTGCTTATCTAATAATGGTGTGTCTTTTTTTTAATGTCAATTGGTATTTCATTGCAGTATGGGAATCTGGAGATACCATACACTCAGTGTCTCTGTAAGCAACAAAAAAGAAAACAGAGATTTACAGAGATTCTCAGGGTCAGCAAGGAAAGCCTGCTTTAGGTTTCACTCTCTGCTCAAGAGCAGATAACTGTAAAGAAAGTATTGAAATGATACACTGTGTCACGGAGTCCGAAAAAAAAGGAGATCTATCACTTCTCAAATTGGATGGGATGGAGCAGAATATCAGTTTTCAGGAGCCAAGCATTTGTCCAAAGAATGGTTTCACTTTGATTTTGGTTGTCCATATCAAACTTAGGAATTCTATCCAGTTCATCAGCACAAAGTGTGCTTAGGGAGCAAATTCATTGCTGGATGTCAGTGGTACAGATGAATGATGTGAGTTTAAGACTTGAGCTGGCTTCAGTAACAACATATTAAGAACTTGTAAAGTGCAAAATGTGCAGATCATGTCATATGGGACCTGCAAATTAAATAATTGCTTCATAATGTAAAGTGACCTACATCTGGTTTCCACAAATCTGTGCTGGACTGCAAAAAATTAAGTCCCATAGATACCTTCCCTTCATTAGGGATGTGTAGATCATCAACAAAACTGGGTTGCTTTTAGATTTGCTCATTAGGTAGATTTCCAGGTTGCCAAGCACGACTTAACTCTCAACTGGGGACATGAGGTAATGAGACTTAGAACTTTGGGATGAAATATAAAATCTTCTCACATTTTCCAGGATAAGATTCTCCATGAGTGTTCCTTCTGTTCCTTCAGCTAGGACATGACCTTGCAAGAATTGTTGAGTAGTAGCACTTGAACTCTTATTAATAAACGTAGAGAACAGCTTTCAAGTTCTGATTCTTCCATCTGAAAACTGCTCCACCTTTTGAATACGTGGCTATATTTAGCAGACACTTTTAGTTCTGAGCACTCTACAGTAAAACTATGGCAGCTGGATGTCAAGGTTTTCTTTTGTGATCCCCAAGAACAGGACTTGTGATTAAAATTCTCATGTTAGCCTTTCTCTACCTTATGTCTATAAAAGGAAGCAAACCTGGATATAAAGATTATACAGCTAGTTGTATGGTCTTGTTTCCTTCCGCTGTGTTTGGTGGAGTCAGGGCCTCTTTGTTCTGACTGGTCTTTGCAAAATGCATTTCTTTGGAGCTGCTGGTCAGAAGAATCTTGCTCAACATTTTGCATCCCTTGAAGTTGAGAGAATATTTAAATCAACATTTCCCTGCTTGTAAATGTTTGAATGTGAGAATATATATGCTTTCAGGGCTCATAGATCTGTTTCCTTGCATGAATATGTCAAAAATGTGTAAATATTTAATATTGAACTCTAAGGCTGACAGTTACATAACTAACCTACAGGGACAGTATATTTTTTTCCTTTCCTCCACCCCCCCAGCCCCGGCTGGAGCCCTTATATAACTAACTGATGTAGTACAAAGCATGGAGTTCTAATATTGTTTTCAAATAAGTATCCAAAAATCGCTTATAGTGATTTAGGGCAAAGGACCTTAATCCTGAAATGTGTGCAGTATAAATGTCATAGAATCAAAGAATGGTTTGGGGTGGAAGTGACCTCAAAAATTATCCAGTTCCACCCCCCTGCTAGACCAGCTTGCTTAAGGCCCCATCCAAACTGGCTTTCAACACTTTCAGGCTTGGAGCACCCACAGCTCCTCTGGGCAACCTGTTCCAGTGCCTCATCACCCTCCTGGGGAAGAATTTCTTTCTAATTTCTAATCTAAGACAATCTGCTTTCAGATTGAAGCTGTTACTCCTCATCCTATCACTCTATGCCTTTGTAAAAAATCTCTCTCCAGCTCTCCTGTAGTCCCCTTCGGATATTGGAAGTCTTCTCTAAGGTCTCTCTGGAGCCTTCTCTTCTCCAAGCTGAACAATCCCAGCTCTCTCAGCCTTTCTTCATAGGAGGAGTGTTCCAGCCCTTTGATCATCTCTGTGGCCTGTCCTCCTCTGGACATACTTTGACATTTCCATATCTTCCTTGTATTTGGGCTCTTGAGCTAGCCTCAACAATGCAGAAGGGGAAGTAGAGGTGCAGAATCCTGTCCCTCCACCTGCTGCTCATGCTGCAGGGGCTGCAGCCCAGGAGATGCTTGGATCTGAGCTGTGAGCACACAGTCCTAGGAAACCCCTGCATGGCTAGTGATAGAAATGAATGTGTTTCTGGAGAACTTAATGCTTTTCATGGTTGAATAAGTCCTTGAAGACTGAGAGAATGACAGAAAACTTCAGCAGTAATTTCTGCATCTTTGCTGTTAGTTGTGGTTCTGTGGTGACACAGCTTTGCCAGCCTGTGCCCTCACTGCCTTGTGCCATGCCCTTCCTGGAAGTAATTTAACATGTGGTGGTGCATCCTCGCACAGAGGATTTGAGGAAGGAATAATGGTACTACAGTAACTGACAATTGCTTTTTGTTTTAATTTTGTAGTGGGTGATCTGACCCAGGAAGAAATTTGCTCAAATAAATATGACAGCATCTGTTACAGCTGCAAAAAAATCTTGTGAGGAGGGGAGTTTATGTTTATTGCATAATTTTTGGTTATTGTTTCTTTTCCTACAACAGAATATGTTTGATAAAATAAGTGACATCACTTCTGGTCTGAGTAAGAAGAGCCCAGCTCTGCTGATGAAAAAGCTGTAACTTAGAGCTGCTCAGTTTGCTCTGGTAACATCAGTGCTGGCCTTGCAGCTGAGGAAAAGTGTCTTTACAGGAAGCCATTAGATAAAAAGTTTTTATCGTGGGAACTATTGTCTTTCTGATGACAAAACCAGTTTGACTGACTAAAAAAATTACCTCTGGGGGCGTCTGTGAGATTTTCCTAGGGAATTTAAATGCCACAAGGTATTCTCAGCTTAAAAATAGCAACGTGTAGGTTGAAATGAGTAGCTGAGAGGTATGTGCTGTAGGTTGGGGCTTAGGAATACAGATGTTCACAGTTTTTTTAAAGTGTACTTTTTCTGATTTAAAAATTACTGTGCTGCAGCTTAAGACTGTATGCTTTGTAATTAGCATTGTTATCCTATTCACAGCAGCTTTAAGAATCTCCTCTTAGCTCTTTGAAATCTTAAACAGCTATTCTTTTTTAGCTGCGCGCAGCTTGTATGCCGCTCTCTGTACTTGCCCAGTCTTGGTTGCTATTATGAAAAACATATCATGAAATGCTGTTAAAAACCATTCTGGTTTCCAATGGGATGTGAACCTGGTAACCTGTCAGATGATGCTATCTGGCTATTTGTGGCCTTTTCCTTACCTCCCCGCCCCGTTTTCTGCCTTTCACCAAATGAGATGATTAATAAAATCAACCAAATTGTCTTCTTCTGCCACTTGCAGTGAAATTCCTAGCTGACTCCTTTCCTGAAGTGCTTTAACCTGTTCTTGTTCAGCTTTCTCTCTCACCTTCCCCTTTTGGCATAAGTGTATTCAAGACTTTTCTGTCATATGGTTCTCTTCTGCAGTTTTTAATATATTAAGCCTTAATAATTTCTTAGTTTTTCTTTCTAAATCCTTATACTTAAAGTGCTGCTACTGCAGTGTAGACTTCTCAGGCTCATTTTGAAGTTGCTGGCAGTTAACGGAGTGCATGAGCAGGTCCAGCACAGTCTGAGTGCCTGGATATTTGCTCGACTTTCCAGATTATTGGGCAGGTTTTTTAGCCCATAGCTCTTGAGCCCAGGCAGCTCATAATCCCTGATGAGACAGAAACCCAGGTACTGTGACTTCTGTGTGCCTTTGCTTGAATTACTTGGTCATTAATTTTCTCCTGAATTCTCTTTACCTTTGGATTCTGACTCTTTGCTGACCTATTTCTGATCAAATTGTGAACTTTTGAAACTGTTCTCGTTTTACAAGTTTCTGGTAATGTACTTTTGAGATAGTTTATGGAGGACAGAATTGTAATGGTCCTCTTCTGTGTTTCTAAATGTTCTTTGAGGTCCCACGGTCAAGGTCCTCCCACTTCTCTGTGGAGAGTTTGGTTCACCTATATGTTCCTGCACACTCCTTTGAAATGAGTTGATTTCTTTTATTAATTCATTAGCTGTTTCTGTACCAAAGGACTTACAGCCCTTTACATTCTTGACTAGCAGTCAATGTTTTCTAATCTGAGTTTCAGACTAAGTATGCATCTTCTGTCTTACGACTTTGGGGAGTGACACACTTATGGCATATGTTTAAAATTATGGTAGAAAATAGCTTCTGATTTACTGATTTACTTTTTGAAATTGAATTTTCTGACAGACAGGACTTACGTTAAATATAATTTGAAGTAAGTACTTCACAATTTGCTGTCTTGGAATAAAGCCCTGCCACAAATCACATATTAAAAATTCTTTTCTGATGCTCTTGGTCTGTGCCTTCCAACAAAATCTCAGGAGTATTTTTCAGTGACATTGGGAACCAAGTAACAGCTTAATGAAAGCATTATGGGAGTCCTGGACCTTAACACAATTTTTAAAGCTTCTATGAAAATTCTCAATAAACATGTTTTTAACTGTATTGTGCTACTTAGACATATTGCTACATTTTTGTGTATCTTATTTGTATTCCTTATTTTCCTCTTATTTTGCACAGCACTGTGTAACTTTGTGTATTACATTAGGGACAGTGTATCATTAAGAAATGTGGATTTTTTTTCTTCTATGAATGCGTACAGTTTCGTCTTGTAAATTAATATATCTCTAGATTTTCTAGAAAATCTTGTGTGATATAATGACAGAAGAAAAAGGCAGATGTTTTTCTTTTAGCATGTAAGAATGAATTCTACCAGTTTATACCAATGGAGATGCAAAATTCCTTCTTTTTTTCCCCCTTCTCTTGAAAGGGACCATGTCTAAAATACTTCTGAAGCAAGTACACAACAGAGTTCTAAAAAATGTTTTCTGACAGATAAGTCATCTCTTAAAGGGCAAGTTTTAAATTCTGCTTGTCTATAAATATCAGTTTTGTTTGTTGGTTTTTAAATCTCTTCTGAAATCTTGCTGTTGTAAGAACTTGATAAATATTTACTCCCCCAAAGTTGCTGAACTTTAGTCATGCTGCAGGACAGATACACACATTTTGCATTAGTTTATCTAGATTTAATTTCTGTGGGACTGTAAAAGCAAAGATGAAATTTTGGGGAAGTCTCATTATCAGCTTGGTTAATCCATTAAAGAGCCTACTCTTGGCCTAGATACACCAAAAAAAAAAAAAGCACTATTGTTACAGGTATCTACCTGCAAATCTTAGGTATTCAAAAATCTTGCTCAGCTGCTGCTTCCTGAACTGAAAATTACCTGGTCCTTTGCGTTCAAATTCCTTACACAGCTAGAATTTTGCTTCCTCCTGCCTCCAAACATACTGATAATGAAACACTGATTGAGTGGGGGTGGGGGTTGCGTTTGTTCATTGTGGGGGGGAGAGTGTTGTTTGGATTTGTTTGTTTGTTTTCCTAGCAATTTAGGACCCACATTCATTTGACACATGGGATTAAGGGAGGGTATCAAATTAGAGCAGACAGGAACACACATGCGCGTAAGGTTTGAGAGAGGATAAGATTGGCCAGCCTGCATGCTGGGGATCTGCAGAGCACGAAGCAAGGTTCCTATTTGTGCACAGTCACCACACTGTAAAATAGTGGTGTCTCCCAAGTGACTGGTTTTAGTCATACTGAATGAGAACAGCAGAAGCTACATGCTTCATGCTACCCATCTACCTCTGTGTGTAAATTTCTTTTAGTGTGTCAGATAACCTGGACCAATGGATCATTGTGGGAAGCATCACTGCTAATTGTAGAGAAGCCAGACTGAATCTGTAAGGATTTTATAGTCTATAAGGCAACTCACCATTTCTTCTATCCAGCTAAATAACTGAGTTCTGATTTTGACCATGTCTATCAATTAACTTCTCTGCTGCTCTCACTCTAAGAATTCCTTCCTCTACAGTAAAATACCTTTCCTTTATCTGAAACCAGCATTGTCTAATTACATGAAGAGAAAATAGATGACATGCCTTTGAACTTCTGTTGTTTCTGTTGGGTCATGGAGAGTATTTTCAAGACTCTGAAAGTTAAAAATGCGAATTATTTTCTAGTGTGGAAACTTGTCAAATTTTGAGATGCTTTCCAAGAACTTGTGTCTTCAGATTTTCTTTCATTGTTGCAAAATATTTTCTTCAGCTGTAATATGAACTATGTTCTTTGCTTGTGCATAATCTGAGAGACAGATGAACACAGTTCCTTTCACTTTAATGATAACATCTTGTATTCTTTACATGTTTTCTCAGATTATTGGTTTGGTTATATGAACTAGGAATTAACATGGAAGTCAGTTCTGGCAACACATATAGACAAAATGAATTTCTCAAGTCAAAGAGTATTTTAATTTTTTACCTGGTTTTGTGAATCAGGAAGGTATTACTGAAGGAACACAGAAATGTAACTCTCCAAGTCATTCAGTATACAGTGTGTTAGCTCTGGGCTCAAGTGCACCGATTAGCTGCCACTTTGTTTCTCTAACGCATCTCTGATGTAGTGACCAGGTCTGTTTGGAACGGTAACAACGAATTTCTTGTCAATGGTAGCTTTCTGCTGTACAGAGAGGATATTAGCATAGAATGGTTTGGATTGGAAAAGACCTTTAAAAGGCATCTAGTCCAATGCCCTGGAGTGAGCAGGTTGCCCAGAGCCCCAGACAACCTGACCTGGAATAGTTCCAGGGATGGGGCTTCTACCACCTCTCTGGACAGCTTGGATGAGTGTATTGCCACTCTCAGTGTAAAAAATTTCTTCCTTCTTTCTAGTCTGAATCTTACTCTTTTAGTTTAAAACCCATCACTCCTTGCACTGTCAAAACATCCCTTGCTAAAATGTCTGTTCCCACTTAATCTAAACCAGGTAAAAGTGAATCTACTGATTTGAAAAAGTAATCTAAAATCCAATGCAGACCAGTTAGGATGATTAAGGTTAAACAGAGCAAGTTTCATGAGTGCATTGGTGGCTGGTTTTAAGTAACTTCAGTCACTGAACTTGCAGAAGGTTGCTTGATTTCTTGCTTGGGTGCTATAAAAATGGTTTCTTCAGCAAGGTTCTTCTAGTGCAGATAAGGGTTGGCGTGGATTGTCAGCCTAGGGACATCTCTGCTAGGAAAGCCCCTTCTATTGGCATCACACTGCCTTTCATTTGGGTTAAGTCTAAATTTAAACTACAGAGAACACTGGTGTATTAAACCCTGTTTAATTTAATTTTCCTCTCTCATGGATGATCAATTTCATCTTTCTTCTTTTGACTTTTGGTAATTTTGTTACTGTTCATATGCAAGAGTAATTACTCAGCTGGTTAATGAATTATGATGCTTATGTTACAAGGAAATCTTTGTCACTTAAAAACAGAGTCAAATTGCTTGTTAATTCCCTCTAGTGACAGGTGATGAATACACCAAAATTAAACTTCAGTTGCAGATGGAAATAGCATGGTTGCTAACTTGCTAAGCTCTTTGGTACCTGGGTAAGATGGAAAAGTGATGTCAAGTGCCTACCTAGTTCAGATCTTCATGAAAAATTAACATATTGCTTTTTTCCCTCAGTCACATGGGAGAGGAGGCTTTATTGTTCAGACTGAGCTCTTTTTTTTTTCCTCTCCCCTGTCAGTTGGGATATCTTTGAGTGTGATTTTATTGTGTGTACTGTGCTGTCCACTATTATGAACTAGTTTTTTATTTTTAGGTCTTTAATTGAGAAGGAGAGCTATATTAGCTTTAGTTTGCCAATACTATCCACATTGCACATTGGTTTAAAATAAATAAATAGCAAGTATTTATCAAACGATGCAGAATTCACATATCAGCATTTATACCTAGAATGTATTTTTTAATACTGTTCTATTTGTAACTATAAGATAGTTACAGTTCTGTAAGTATGGATCTGTATTTCCTTGTAAGGAAGAATGAGGAAGAATAATACCATTTTTAGTCAGCGTTTCCTAATACAATTCATTATCACATTTAAATGCTAATATGCTAAGTTCATCTCAGTATTTTTAAGACAGATATTCTTTTCAGTGTGTTTGTGACTACTTAGAAATTATATTGATAAATATTTCTTAAATCTGGTTTGTCTTAAAGGGTTGTTTTAAAACCAAAAAATCTTAATGTAATGCCATTGCTTTGCTTTGCTTAATGCTACTCACTCTAACTGATCTGTGGAAATACTTTTGATGGGTATGGAGAAGCTGTCAGCTCTTCTGTTAAGTAACAGAACTGGTGCCTTCTTTTTCCATTTGTTTAGTCTGGGCTTACCAGGGATAGCTTGTTCAGCAGAAGTATTAAAAGATCTAACATGTCATTTGATTTGTTTTTTTTTTTCTCTTTTCCTCAGACATCTTTATTTCTGCTTTTTCTCTGCTGCATTTTATTTACCAAACAGTACTTTGAAAAGCAGCCGAGTTTTTTTCTTGTGATAGAACTGATTTTTGCCTGACTGAAGGATTCTTTATATTGTCTTTGCAGGGTGTGGTACTGCAACAGGAGGTGCTGAAGATGAAGGTGAGGCTGAAGCTGGCTGGATTGAAGGTGCTGCCATCCTACTTTCTGTTATCTGTGTTGTACTTGTCACTGCCTTCAATGACTGGAGCAAGGAGAAGCAATTTCGTGGACTTCAAAGTCGTATTGAGCAGGAGCAGAAGTTTACTGTTGTCCGAGGTGGACAGGTTATTCAGATCCCCGTGGCAGAGATAGTAGTTGGTGACATTGCACAGGTGAAATATGGTAAGTTCCATCAACTAGATGTCTGCTTTTCTGTACCTCATTTGTCCTCCTCTCTTCTTCTAGCAGTATAGACTCACTTCTCTGGAAGTATTAAAAGACAGAAAACTATATGCTGTCTTTATAGTCCATGGTAAGATAACAGTTTGGCTGTTATGGCAAAAGGAAAACCTGAGACACTTGCTATAGAATGGCACTAGGTAATTAATTTTGGTTTTGTGATTCTCACTTCCTTTCACTGACAAGAAAAAGAACTGTTCATACAAAGGTAATTCTCATTTGTGGAGGATACATTCTTGGTTTCTGTCCAGTTAGGAATAAGAGGAAGTATTTTTAAACGCTCTACGAAAGGCAATTGTTTCTGTGCTCAGCCCACTTGTTAGGCTGCTGCAGAGCTAGGGGTCCCGTAAATCTCCACTGATGAGATGCCTCTAGCAGGTGAATGCATTATAATTGTATGCCTGAGGAAAGCCCCACGCTCCTGTTAGCAGGCAGACTTTTGCAAGGGTTCTGTGCACTCTGCCAATTTCAGGAAAATGCCTGTTCTTTTAACCACCAGGTTTCTCTTGGACTCAGCTAAGGGCTTCCTGGGAGGAGAAGGAGAAAGAGCAGTTTGCCTCTTTATTAGCCACTGATAATTGTGATGAAGTCTAACAGAAGAACCTTCATGTCATGTCAAGAAGAGTACTCACCGTGTCCAGTATCAGTGATTCTGGGGTGGCATTAGGCAAAAAAAAATTACAATACAAAGGCCCTTCCCTATAGGGTGTCAACAGTGTGGCTAATGTGGAGAGATGATTGCATTTTACATTTTAATGCCTTTGTTGTTGTTTTTATAGTAACAATCATTAATGCTGTTATAAAAACAATGTTACTAAACCACTGTGGTTTTCCATTGCGGTGTTCTCACTCAAAGGTGATCTTCTACCTGCCGATGGGATCTTTATTCAAGGAAATGACCTTAAAATTGATGAAAGCTCTTTGACTGGAGAGTCAGACCAAGTCCGCAAGTCTGTTGACAAAGACCCAATGCTCCTGTCAGGTAAATGCTCCTGAATTCTTGCTGAGTTATTGTTTACACACTGCTTTGTTCATGTGCTGTCTTGCTTTGTTTTGCCATCCCATCAGGTTTTGATGGCCCAGATTTGACTCTGGCCTTGGCTGTCATTCCAAAAACATGCTACTGTTTTTTGATTGTGTGCAATTATTTCTAATGATCATGTTTCTTTTATAAAGTCAGGAAGTAATGAAACATTTTCAGAGGAAGGGGAAAGTATCACTCAGGGAAATAATAATTGTTGCAATTAATTGTAAATTCAACCATTAACTTTCAAAGCCTTTTAAAGTCTCTTTAAACACTTTGTGTGTAGTGTACATGTAATAGAAAAGGGAACAATGTGCTTAGGAGGAAATAAAATATTGTGGGCCTGACTGCTGTGGTAAATTAAAATTATTTGTACAGTTTCTGTTTTGTAATATACCTATACACTAAATCACTTAGATTTAAATCATTGATGGAATATGATAAATCAGTAATAGAATATGGTATTTTAGTTCTAATAGAGATAGTTTCTAAATAGGTTGGTTACCAATAGATTCCAACTCTAATGTGATCACAAAATGACAGCTGATCTCACAGCAATCATCCACGTGTTATAACCTGGTGCAGTCATTTTCAACTTCTTAATGGCAAGGGTCATCTCTAACAGAGTATTTATGTTACAGTGCAGCCGGTAAGTACCCATTCCTGTAGGAATCTTACCCTCCTCTTGCCTCACTGAGCTGGGGTTTCCCAAGCAGCAATTGCTGGGAGATGCATTTGTTGACAAGAGACACGTAAGAATCTGAGATTTTTAATTAGATTACTAGTACAAATCCTTTCCAAATTTAAAATCACATGAATTCACTGATTACAAGGTTATGAGTGTTTATTATGTAGACTATGAATTATGGTCTGGTAAAAAGCATCAGATGTCAGTCAGAAGGTGGCTTCAGTAGCCTGAAATAAAGAAACTGCTGATGCAGTGCAGATATTTAGGTTGACTGTAGATTGACTGTAGATTAAGAATTCTCTTGGAGATGCTTTCCAGTGTTTAAATAGGGTGGCATGCAGTGGTATTTTAATGAAGGGTAGCTCAATGTTGCTGTCCCTAACTAAATTTTTAATCCTGTGCTGTCCTTCAAATCTTCATGCTTCCCCGTCCCCATTTTTTTTTTCTTAGCTGATAGTTGTATAGTTTTCTAAATATAATTTCATTAAGTGGCATAAGGATTTAATTCTAAAGAGACAGGTTTAATGGTGATATTTTCTTAACAACACTTCCATCATAGAACGTTATAGACTTGTCTCAGTTAAAACCATCGTGTTGCTTGAATTCCAGAGGTTTTCTGATTATGACATTTCCATTGATTTGTGTACTCCTAAGCTGAATTAGGTATTTTCCAATACCTGTAGATTTCAGTAGAGGTTGTGAAAAAACAGGAAGGAAAAAAATAATCAAATAAACCTTTAATTTTTGCCTCTTATCTTTGCACCTGAAGAGATTCTAAAGCCCAGATAGGCTTTAGAAATTTAGACAAATACAACAAATAAGGTTGTTGCTTACTGCTGTTGTCCCTTAATGATCTGTTAGAAATGAAACCAGTTCAGGTTTGACAGAGGAAAAAACTGAAAAAAAAAACCGGAAATACTTGAAAAAAGGAAACATTTGAATTGCAGCCACAGTTTGTTTTTGGAGCCTAAATCTACTGAAAGGTAAACATCCTGAATCAGGCAGTATTATTTTCATCATTAGCACCTGAAACAACATTTTTTAATATTCTATCAATTTCAGTGACATCATTAAACTAAATTAGTTTCTGTGCTTAATACCATAGAATCATAGAATCAACCAGGTTGGAAGAGACCTCCAAGATCATCCAGTCCAACCTATCGCCCAGCCTTATCCAGTCAACTAGACCATGGCACTAAGTGCCTTATTCAGGCTTTTCTTCAACACCTCCGGGGACGGTGACTCCACCACCTCCCTCATTCCAATGGCAAATCATTCTCTCTGTGAAGAACTGCCTCCTAACATCCAGCCTATACCTACCATGGCACAACTTGAGACTGTGTCCCCTTGTTCTATTGCTGGTTGCCTGGGAGAAGAGACCAACCCCCAGCTGGCTACAACCTCCCTTCAGGTACTTGTAGACAGCAATGAGGTCACCTCTGAGCCTCCTCTTCTCCAGGCTAAACAACCCCTACTCCCTCAGCCTCTTCTCATAGGGTTTGTGTTCCAGCTTTGTCACCCTTCTCTGGACATGTTCCAGCACCTCAACATCTCTCTTGAATTGAGGAGCCCAGAACTGGACACAGTACTCAAGGTGTGGTCTGACCAGTGTTGAGTACAGGGGCAGAATAACCTCCCTTGTCCTACTGGCCACACTGTTCCTGATCCAGGCCAGGATGCCATTGACTCTCCTGCCCACCTGGGCACACTGCTGGCTCATGTTCAGCCTTGTCCTGTTTAATCGTCCAGAAAGTCATTTACTGTACTTGAGAAGCAATTCTAAGGGTACAAATGTTGACTAAACCAGATGGTTCATTTCCATCTGTCTGTAGCAGACTTGGTACCACCTAGAAAGGCAAAATGGAAATACGGATTCTGATATACCTGAAAACCAAAGAAGCAGCTTCTATTCTGTAGTTCCACTATACTTCTATCTACAGCATTTCCCTTCTTTTAGTTTATTAAGAGAGATCTGGGCTTCAAAATTCATCAGCCTGAACAAGACTGTGGTGACAGGAAGTTCCTTTGCAATGAGAGTAGGCATGTTATCAATAGATGAAGACAGCTTGGGTAGCCAAACTGGTTGCTACTCAGTTGTCTTGATTGAAGCTGATGTGCTCTTTAAGTTTGGTAGAGTCTGACACTTGCAGAAATCAGTAATTCCTGAATACAGAAGTTCTCTCACTATTGCACACGTTGAATTTGCTGGGAGTACCACCTATTATAATAGTTAATATTGTCAACACGACCTTATGAGGGTTACTATGTAAAACTTCCCCCCACACACCCTGCCAGGTATTTAGATTTATTGAAACATGAAAGAGTTACTCAGAGAAGCTCACCTAGTGCAGTTCTCACTGAATGGAGAATGACTGAATGTTACTTTAGCCTAAGCCAACTTTTGTGGATGCATATTTCTGTCAGTGACCAATGAGGGTTTAAGATAAATTAAATGGAGCCTATTCACAAACAAATAATCAGAAGAAATCCCTTGGTTATGGTGCTTAGGTTTTGGAAATAAAAAGAACTCTTCTTAGTTATTGCCTGATCCTGTCTTAATTCCCTGCCAGAAAATACTCTAAGCCAGGCTTCTGCCACAGCAGAATTTTTCAGAACTGAGCATCTCCTAAATTCCAAATTGCTTGGATGTGTTGAAATTAATTGTAGACAAGATCTTCCTGGAAACCTTTTCTTTTTTACATAGGATATTCTGCTGGTTGATTGGCTTTATTATTAACTTCACTTACCTCTTGAGCTCTGTGGTAAAGGGTTGGACTTGATGATCTGTGAAGTCTCTTCCAACCCTGATGATACTGTGATACTGTGACTAAACCAGTTGTTTGAATATGCTGATAGAAAATGTTTATTTACAAGTTCACTGCAAGTAGCAAAACAGTTTAAAAAGTGGCATGTTCTGGTTCTCTTCTCTTGTTTTTCAGCCATATTTCCAGTCTATTTCATCCACATTATTACTAGATTTGGAGCTTTTTTTTTTTTTTTTTCAATCTCATGCTTAGTTGCATTTTTGTCTGAAAAGTACATGCTCTATTAGGTTCAATAATGCACATTCTAGATTAAGATTTTGTCACCATATTAAATGACAAAATGGTCATTTGCTGCCTTCTTTGGCACATTTTTCCTATCCTCCAATGATAGGATTTTTAAAATAAGCTTTTATCAACTGGCCTTAAATACTTGTCCTAACAACAGGCTGCTCTTCAAACTCTGTTTTAGAAATAGCAAGTGTGCAATTGCCTAAACTATCCTTTTGCAAATCCTCTGTTACATTTTTTTTCTGAAAGGTAAATCAGGATAGTTTTTATTGTTTCTAAGAATTTCTGTTTGTTCATGTTTGCACAACTCAGAGAGAAGTTTTCTAAGAGGCTATGATCTTAGATGGACCAAATATCTATTTTGATATAGGAATAAGAGATGGAAAGATATATTTTCTATACAATAAAGCCTGAACTATTTCTCAGAAGGAATTTACTTAATACAAAGATAAAAATACCTAGTTAAATGGTTCTTCTCACAAAAACTTGGATTTACTTGGATTTACTGTAGAATAATTGAAATGTCTCATACTGAGTTTGTTTTCAAGTATACATCATGTTCTCGCTATTTGGTAATCTTATGATTTAAAGAAACAGCTCCTTGAAGATTTTTCTCTGTGCTGAATTTTCATTGTGAAATTGTCTTTAAAAATATTTTTTCCCTATGGCTGTAAATCAATCATAACTGAGAATGATGGAAGAAATTGCACACAGTTTAACTTAATTTATGCAACTCTAGTCTTGACTAGTGTCACAGAGGAATGTTTGCAGAGCTCTACAGTGTTTCTGAAGTTACAAGAATTAATTATGTGAAGCTGAACTCTTACCTTCCAAATGGTGTACACTTGCTTAGCAACAGCATTTCTTTTAAACAGAGTATCTGCCTTGTGTGGTTATAGGATGTACAAGTCAAGATGTGCAGTCAAACATCTGTTCTTGCTTGAGAATAACACACTCCAAAAAGGATTATTTTTGGTATATTGACCTCAATATATTTTCAAGTGTAACAAATCTCAGTTCTATTGTAAAAGTCTGGCATAAACCATTCAATAGTTGTTATTTCTGTTTTTTCAGCTATATATAACTTATATTGCATATTTTCAGGTACTCACGTCATGGAAGGCTCAGGACGGATGCTGGTGACCGCTGTGGGTGTGAATTCTCAGACAGGCATCATCTTTACTCTGCTAGGTGCTGGAGGAGAAGAAGAAGAAAAGAAAGATAAGAAAGGTAAATTTCACAAAACAAGAGTATGCTCCAAAGAAAGCTGTTGGGCTTTGTGCAGCTGGAGCTCTCCTCCATTCTTAATAAATAAATACCGTCTTAAAACCTTCCTTTTTGGTATACATTTTTATCATCACATGCCACACAGAAAAACAGCAGATGCTGTTAACCAATAAATACATTGGATAACAAGATGTTTTTCCAGTGTGAAACTGCAGGCTCTCAGTACATAATTAAATGCAAAGGAATACATGGGCATCCTCCCATTGCCCTGTCTTCTTTACATATATCCATACTCACCAAAAACTTGCTAAGGTTTTGCTCTTGCACATTTACATCTATATAACAAGGGTTTTTCTTTGTCAGAAAAAAAAAATCAACAAAAAAAAACCCCTTGGCCATGGAAATTGCATCTTTCTTTGAGCTTCAGAGATAAAGATAAAATGTGGCTTTTTGCTAGCCTGGTTGTTTAATGTCAATGACTGACTTTAGAGGCATTTTAATTTCTTAAGGTGTAAAGGTCAACCTAAGAATAGTAAAAGGCAAGAAAATAGCAGGAAATGTTAATGGAGTTTAACTTTGATGTTCTGTATCAGTTAATGAAATCAAGGAATCTCTTTATACTTTTCACCTTCTTGTAGTGTGGTGTCATATGCAATTGCTAATTTGTGGATTGCACACTAAGCAGAAATGTGATTTAATGTATGTCCTTTCCAGTTTCTGTTCATAGACTCTTGTAAATTGTTCAAGTCTGCTTTCAGAGTTTTGTTTCAAGTTTATTCTAACAAGGTTTACCTTTCTGACATAAGTAAGGGCCATGTGAGTTTTTTAGATATTTCCACTCTTTATAGTGGTTTTGACTATTAATAAAAAAGAATAGCTGTAGCTTTACCAAACGTTTTTCTTGGTAAAACTCTTTAATGTCAGGATAGTTTTGAATGGTATCTTAAAAGTCTAATCTTGCTATCAGTAAGAGGAAGACTCCTGGCAACAGATCTTTTCAGATCCAGCAGTGTCATGGCAATGCCTAGGGAGAGGGTAGGTGAGGTGGAGCAATTTAAGAACCTGCTTGCAAGTGACAGCTGCCTGCCTCAAGCTCCCTTGTTGGAGCAGCTTTCGCTGTGTATTAGGTTGCTCAGGGCACTGGTGATTCTCTCATGTTTCAGTGTGGACAGCCTTGAAAGACAGGGAAAGTGAAATGGGAGATACCAGACTGATGCACTCTACTGTGGCTGTAACTTATTGCCCAGAGCCAGAGATTCTCATGAGCCTCTTGTGCAGACACTGAAGCTGAGTGCAGCTTAACACCAAGAAATTACTTCAGGTTTTCTCATGCTACTAAGCAGACCTGGTGGCAGACTGAGGCCCAGACTCATGCACTGTACTGTCCTATATAAACCTGCAATTCTCTGAAATCCTGCCAGTCCTGAATGTCTGTTTGGGTCTTACATGGGTGTGTGCTTTTATCGTTCATTAACATGTTGTAAAAATCATCATACAGGTGTGAAACAGGAGGATGGACATCAGCTGCCAGGTAGAGTAAGAACTGTACCACACCAAATGGAGGATGAGGCTTTTAGCTAGCAAGCTTTGGTGCAAATCAGGGCTGAAATAATGATTAAAATTGGTTTTGAATCAATCCATTTAAATTAGAAAACAATTCCAAATCAGGAGGATATTTCATGGCAGACATTTAAGTATGCACATGCTTTTGGTGTTGCAATTCTTAATGGTAAGCTTGGGTAATCAGTTATTCTCCAGAAGGAAATGAGAGTGTATTAAATGTGGGAATGTGTGATTTGCTGTTCGCAGTTCATGCTGTGCTGGTTAGTATGAGGATCCAAATGGAATAAAAAATAAGCGTGAGTAACCAAAACAGTTTAAGTTGTTACCATCTCTGTAATCAAATTTGCAACTGAAATTTTGCTGAATGTAGTTTGACACACAGGGTGTGTTTTTAAATCCTTTGTCCTGTTTATTTTCTACTCCTAATTTACCATTTCTAAACAGAACAAGACCATATTTCTTGAACACTAAACCAGCACAGTGTGAAACACTGTGGGGCAAGTGCCAAGGCAGTTAAGGAGTTTTGATCAGGATTAATTGTAGGACTCTGTGATCAATATTTAACCAGCAGAAACAGGACAAAAACTTACTTTATTTGTAGAGACTAATTTTCTGAACTTTAGTATAAAAACATAATAAAATAACAAAACTTTTTCAGGTTTTTCACCTTCCTGTTGGGAAAGATTTCCTGACCAGTTTCTCTAATCTGCAGATAATTGCTGAAAACAAAACAATGTGGAAAATTTCATTTATGAGACTTTTCCATTTCACATTTGCTGCAGTTTTTAGAACTACCCTGGACCACGTGGATTCATTAATTCAAGGAAAAGCTTTAAACCATTTAGTAGTTGCATAACAGTATATTAAAGTAAAATACTACACATAAGAGGACCAAAGCGATGTACAAAGTACTGCATACAGTCAGTTCTCACCAACTCTGTTAACTTTCTAAAATGTCTTTCATATTTATTTATTCTAATTCTTCCACATATGAGTTTTTGCCTTTGTACCACCTCTGTAACGACATTTTGCTTTTGAAAGTTTTCTTAATTGATTTCAAACAGATTGATTTTGGAGAAAACAAAGCCATAGTATTCCATAAATGTTTTTTTTCTTTTGTCATGTGCCTTTGTTCATGCTGTTATTATTATTATTATTTATTGTTTGTTTGTTTTTTTTTTTTTATCCATTATTGCTCAGTAGATTCTTCCCATCCCTCCTCCCACCCTCCTTCAGCTACAGATGGTGCAACAGGTGCAAATGCCACTGATAGTGCAAATGCCAGCTTAGTCAATGGTACGTCAAGAACACCTAGCTTGTTTTATTTGATAGATTGCTCTCCTGACTATGTAAGACTCCTTCTTCCTTTGAACTGCACAGATATTGTATGTGCATGTGATTACCCTCTGAGAGATCCTACTCCATAAACCTATAGTAGCTTATAAGAGATGCCACAAAGATGCTGTGATTTGCTTAAGCTATTCACAGATAATTAAGCATGGAAGAGGAAGAAGCAGAAATGATGGTGTGCTTGCCGTCAGTTAAAAGTGCAATTAAAAGGAACAGTTAAATACGGCTAGTTTCAAAACTTCTCAGTCGCCTTTACAGAAAGTTTCATTGTAAAGCTCTGTACACATTTGTTACCTTAGATTTGAACACCACCATGTTAAGTGTATTCTTCTGATGTGGCACTCTTATAAGTGTTCATATAGTCTTCATGTGAGAAATAGTGCTGGGACCAGGAATCTGCTTCATTTCAACTAAGTGTGCTAGGAGTAACTTTTGGTGTTGAGCATCTTTATTTGGAAGAGTCTAAAAAGCTGTGCTTGTGGACATTTGTGTATGCCTTAGTGATCTTCTGATGAGCCCAGCTGTTTACAAAAAAGAATAGAAGTAGTGCTGCCATCAGTTTTGACTATGTCTTAGTACAGATTCTTAGAAGGCAGCTATTTCAGTATCTCTTGTAATAGTCTAATTCTAGTATTAAATGGAACAGGTTAACATTCATCTAATTTCAGATAATCAGTTACATCAGTCTTTATTTGCCATAGAAACCTTTCCCTCTTTGTGCAGCACCAGTAATGCTAACAAGTGTGGTTCTGCTTTTCGTCCTGTAAGTCAAATACTTTTTTTTTTCATGCAGGTCTGTGGTTGTTACATTACAGATGTGAAACAAGTACTAAGCTTTACTACTCTGATATTGTAATTAAATAGATATTTGAGCCTATTTTAAAATAATTATATTATAATTTAAAACAAAATTATAACCAGATGTACAACTACACTCCTGCACAATCTAACTTTGCTGGTAAACTAGGATTTAGAATCCCTGCATCTTAGTGCATGGCAGGACCCTTATCCTGGTTCCAACACTCCAATTTCAAATTCCTTAGAGACCAAGAACCAGGAGATTAATGGTGAATAGTTAATCCTCTACTTTTTCTGCTTTACATTTCTGCTTCATTAGGTGTACAACAAACATACATATGCAACAAATTCTTGCAGACACCCCTCTGGAGACTGCTCTGTTACATTTGTGCTCATTCCTGCTAGTTGCTGAATACGAAGTTAAACATCTGCTGAGGTGCTTTGCTGAATGAGAATCACTTTTCGGCAAGATGCAGAAATGAGCCCAAGGTTGTCCTAAGCTGGTCTCTCAGCAGTTTTAGTTGCCTGGTGAATATCTGTTGTGTTTGGTCTTAATGCCTGAACTTAATATGGAAATCGCATTCCAAGGGATATTGAATCAGTGTCTTAAGTAAATACGTGATTTTTCTGTCTTCGCTTCCATCACAAACCATAGTTACTGTCCCTGTTTATCTTGGAGCTGAGAGATACATACTCAGTTTTTTTCAGTTCACAAATGATAGAATCCAATTTTTGCACAGCTGAGACACGACAGTTGAATTAATTCTGCAGATCTCTTTGATCAACATGAACAGGAGATACTTTCCACAATTCAACTTATCTGACATTGTGTTGAGGGGAGAGCCAAGAGTTGGCAACCAGAGTTAGATCTGAGTGCTTTGAAATTGTCTGGGAAGTTGCCAAGGTCTGGCTTCTGTTTATATTGTAGATTTTTCTAGTTAGCAGTGACAATGAGTTAGAGAGGACTTAAAATGTAGATATGTCTTGCAGAGGAGAAAGGAATAGAAGATGTTCTAAAGCGAGGAGACTAAGTTCATGGAGATATTTATACCATCTGGATGAAACAGATTTTTTCAATAACGGCTGAGAATTCTCCCTGATATGTGATTGAAAGGAAGCATTTTTCCTAAAGTCTAATACTTCTGTATAGATGGTGTCTTCAGAGAAGGGAAAAATGCTGTGTACCTGAATAAGTACCTAGATCAGGATATGCTATGGCTTGTTACTTGAAAGTCAACGTCTTACCACTTCAAATATTGTTATGTCTTAGTTGTCAACAAACAGTTGGCACAAAAGAAACGTTTTATTAGTGATTTGTTTTCAGTCAGTGAGCTTATAGTGATAAATTCATACAGGTTTACTGACATAGCCTGTTTGTTATTTGCTGTATCAAAGGAGCTGCCATAAATTCTGCTAGGTTCTAGCAAAGATTAGAATGTGTAATTGTTTGGTCTCTGTTAAAAATGCAGACAATATCTTCAGTTTATAAAAGGTTACAGGTTAAGGTATGAGCAGATCATAACATTATACAGAAAGACAATAATTCATGAAAATGTATCTAATTTTAAAGTAGTCTCTTAGAAAGTTAATTTTTTTTGAAAGAAAATACAGGATGCAGCAATCACTGTTTATGGCTCGTTTACCCCAAACTTGATTTCCTTATCATTATCCAGGAGAGCACTACCTTGTTCCTAAACCAAGATTCTCATGTGGGGATGTTGGATTTGTTTGACCTTTGTTACTCAGAACATTTGTTACTTCAAATTATATTCTGATGTAGAAACACCATAGCAGAGAAGGGTCTCATCTGAAACACTCACATCTCCTGTTAATTCTGCCTGTTCCGGCATCATTGCACTGCTGTTCAATTCTTGCAGAGCAATTGGAAGCTTTAATATATATTGGAAGCATTTTCTGATTTGTAAGTGAAGTGACTTAGCTCATAGAAGAATTATCTAAGACTTCCTATTTGATACAGTAGAATCAGATTTATTACTTCATACTTAACCTGTGTTTTGCTAATGCATTGCCTCTGATATCACATTGCGTGAAAGAATTTCTAATGATTCACCTTAGAGATGTCTGATGTAGATTTGCAATGTGTGTCCTTTCTCATGAGCTGCAGAGTGTTGCTGCCTTGCCATGAAGAAGGCTTGTCTGAGTTCTATTGCAACATCAGGCATTTGGGAAGACCAATAGGATCTTTTCTGTTTTGTGCTCTATCATAGCACATGATGACATAACTTGATTACCTACTTTGGTTGCTTCTAAGCATTTCCTTTAATGCACAAATAATCTCTAATGCCAGTGAAAGGGCTTTGTTCTATCCTGTTGACTCTTAATGAAGGGCCGGGGGAGGTAAATGGGAGGCTTTACTTGGAAAGCTTATTTTGAGGAGTCACTGGCTTTTGGAGGATCAGGCAGTCAGAGTACCTTCTAAAAGACATTTTAGTAAGGCAAAGGCAACAAGCAAAATATTTTGTATTAAAATTGAAAACTTTCAAAGCAACTGCAGAACAGAGATCATAGTGGGAGGCTCTATGTACTTTTCTAAACCTTCTGATTTTTCTTTTTTTGCTTACAAAAATGAAAGAAATAAACTCAAATGGATTCCTCTGCATTTCAGGGCCCAGACACTGTTCCTTTTATATCCTACTGTCCAAAAAAGAAAAGAAGAAAGTATTTTCAAACTTATGTAAAAGGACATTATATTTGTGATTATGTGTTCAGAATCATCAAAATATGAATAGATACTCATCCTTCTAATGTTTCTAAGAAATGTGCAAAAGTCAGAAAGATGAGACCGCATTGCTGGTCCTAGCACTAACTAAAAGGAGAAAGGATCTCTCAGCTGTAGTGATTCTATCATCTTAATTTCTTTCTTTGTTCATAATTTACAGCCAAATGTGAATTATTTGGAACAAGAGGAAATAAATAATTTACAGCATTTTTTCCCTTATCATTACCTAAATTAGCTCTTCTTTTCTTAATCTATCAAAATAATTGGACTATAACTACCTGTGATGACTCCCTCTCATCTCTCCATAACCTAAGTGCAGTAGCTGCCAAGGTGAAGAATATTTTCACTAAATACCTATGTATATGTTGTTGTTAATGATTGTCCAGTTTTTGTACTGGTATTTTTAGGTAGCCAGGGCAGAAGAATTGTTAGTGTTATTTATTACAACATTTATGATATCCCTACTAACCAGCAAATTTTTATCATAAAATGAAAACTTTGGTTTTCATGGCAAAAGCAGTCTATTTAATTTGCCAGTTATGAAAGACATGGGCTTAAGGTCCTCTAACTTGAAGAATCTTCAGTTATACTGCTTTAAGGTTTTGAATTGTGTTATAACAAAGGAACTATAGAGTAAGACACAGAGCAGACTATCTGCTCTACGTTCATGTTTGTCAGTTCTTAAGGAGAGCTTTGTCCTCTAGCCAGAAATAAAAATCTCTAGAGATGGTTTATGTCTTCCACTAACTTTGTTAAAACTGGTTCTTAGAAAAATAACCACCAGGAAGGTGCGAAATCCAACTATGCACTGTATGCAAAACATCTAATGGAAATTTCACCATGAAAAGGAACTTGGTTTTGTTGAGGTTCATAGATTCATGTTTGGTGGCAAAACATCAATCCTTGCAGGATAAAATGGTCATATTATAGCCAGCATGGGGCTAGAGTATGAAATAGACAAGCAGTCAGTGCTAAGCAGTTTACTCCAGCATAGTTCAGAAATGCATCAGAGTGCTGAGATAATTTTAAAAAGTGAGATATGCTTTCCTTTGCTGTAGTCCTCTGCCTCTGAATTCTCAGTGCCTGGAGCCTGTTAGTTCTTGGGGAAATGTTCTGGTGAGAGATTTATGATTGATTTGATAATTTTCTCTCTTGTTTAGAGGAAAGTTTTTAGTGATCTCTCAATTACAGACATGCAAGAAATGCATCTTAGCCTTTCAATTTTGCCACAATTTATTCACAACACAGAGTGAGAAAGAGAATGCATAACTTCTGCTGCTTTACTGTGCATGTCAGTACCAGCTGTATTATTACAGCAAGGAGGAAGAGCAAGACTTGCATGCTGTGTTTATTTTAAACTCTATTGATACACTTCTCATTAGAATGTGTCAAAGATCCTGTGAAGGTGTTTTTTAACTGTTACAAAAAGAGTATGTTATCCATTCTCCTTATAGTATTTATAAAACTCAAGTAGTAGTAGTAGTAGAAAACTCCAATCAGATAATTCATATATGAGAGTGAAAGTTGCACAAGGGCTCCCACCATGAAACTGGGAATACTTTTGAAGCTGTTTGGTGGTTATTCTGAATACCCAAGTTTTGTGTGCTCTGATTTGTATTTTGCTGGTTTTATTTCATGCACACTTGGAAATGGTGTGTTTCCAGTTTTACAAAGCCAAGAAGAACTTTGTTAGGGAAAGACTGTATGTAGCTAGAATATTAAACTGGAAATCACAGATGCACTTGGCAAATCTTTCTTCAGGATAAACCAGAATACAGGGTGATCACCTGACACTTGTATTTACAGGAGAAACATGCTTAGCAATGTAACCAAGTGAGGAAAGTGCAATTTTAAAATCCTGTTGGATTTAGATTCTTATGAACACTATTATTTATACTTTCTCTGCATTTGATAAAATAAACAATTTTATTCTAGAATCAGTTACCAAAGTTGTACTCTATACTAGTGTGTGCCAAAATTATACCCGTGTGTTTTTTTAAGTCCCAGCGCTCTTTAATTTCAGTTCAGGAATATTACTTAATTTCTGCTTTTCACTGGATTCTTTGTATTAGTTTCACCCTCTTAATCTATGCAGTTTGTTCAAAAATATGTGTTAATATTTAGCATTTTACATGTTACAACATAGAACTTGACTACAGTTCCCAAATGTGTCCAGCTAAATTGTCCATGCTTCAAATTAAATGTTTGATAACAATGGCTTTTGATCATAAATAAGTATCTGTAACATGCTCATTACTTCTGTCTACTCCTTTTATTTAAATTCCCATTTTCATGTTCTGTCCTGGGTGAAGATTGTTTACTGTCTGTTGTCTGTTGAAATTTTTCATCATATAGGCAAAATGCAGGATGGGAATATGGAGAACAGCCAGAACAAAGGTAATCTTCTTTCATATTAAGGAGGTTGTGGATGTTATTTTTAGCATGTAGTTAAATTGCATTAAAAGTTAAAATGGAAGTTTGTGATTTGTGCCTGTGTGTAAAAATGGCCCTGTTATTCAAACAGAATGTTAAAAAATCCCCAAACAACCTGACCCAACAAGTCAACAAAACAAAATACTAAAGAGGTCATAACTTACAGAATTGTGATGTATCAGATATTTAGGGCAGGAGAAGGTCTGTATTTCTAACAAGCCGTTAATGGATGATGAACTTTCATGTCACAAAGGTGGTTTGAATTCTTTTTATTGTTGTGCAAGTTACGTATGCTGTGTATTGTGAGTGAATTTCCAAGCCTATTTTTGATGTGTCTTGTCATCTTTGGTGTTTAATGGCATTGTACAAACATACTCCTTTTTGCAGGGAAGAGGTAAAGCAATAACAAAAGGAAACTTTGAAGCTAAGAAGTTATTTAGCAATGCAGAAGTGTATTGTAAGGATAAATAACAGGAAGGTTAAGAATCTAATCTTAGAAGTTTTGTATTTAATGTTCAGTCTCAGAATGAAAATAAAAAACTATTTTGCTGTTCTCTGAAGCAAAGTTATGGTTCCCTTTTTATTCCATGAGACACAGCTATCACAATTTCTTTGGGTTATACCAAGTAAGCAAATTAAACTATAACTTTCTCTCCTCAGATAATACTAAAGATTGCAAAGGTGGTGGATCAGAAACTGAATAGATAAACTCAGTGGTTAATGGTACAAAACAAAATAAGTGCAGTTTTGTACAATCTGTTCATGAATGTCAGAGCAAGGCTGTTTCATCTCATTCTGTTTAATTTACTTACGTCTGTGTTCAAGACAAAACAGACACATACACATATATAAACTGGAATGTCACTGCTTTTAGAAACATGGCTTTCTCTTTGATGATAAAAGAAAGTTTCCTAATGTTTGCATTAGCATTCTTTGAAGAAAGGATGGATTTAGCCTTTGAATTATGTGTGCTTTTCATGGGAGAATGATTGTGCTATCACCATCAGACCGGATGGTGAAGTTACTTCAACACTGAATGCTTAAGGAAACTTTTACAGTCTGGTATTACCTAGAATAGTGGTTTTCAAAGCGTGGTCCACTGGTCACTGAGGTGTCCTTGCAGTTAAGAGAAGTGGTGAATCAATCATCTGTGCAACCACATTACCTCTAAAATGTTCTCATTAAAAACATGATTGTAAGAGTGAGTTGTAATCTGTGAAAGGAACCAAAAGAAATGCAGACTGTTTACCCAAGCATTTGAGAGCTGCTATTCTAGGCAATCCTGCAGTACTCATCTATTGTTGCTTGCCAAGTAATTTGCAAGACATGAAGTGTTATATATGTGTATAACACAGGCTGTGTAATAAAATAACAAAGGAAATTAAGATCCGTGAGTTTCATGATACTTGCCAAAGGGCACAGTACTTATCCCCAAATGTATGGGATGCACAGGGGTATGCGTACGTTTGTGCTCCAGCAGAACCCCACTGGGGCTCACAGGGGCTTCTGTCTGCCAGGGGAGTGCCTATTTCCACTCCTCACCGTTGCAAAAAAACCCTCCCAAGAGGTGCTGCTGGTTGAATTCAGTAAGTATCAACACTAAGATAAAAAGAATGAATAGTTTTGGAGTAACGATTTTGTTCTGCGTTATTAGCTAAGCAGCAGGATGGGGCTGCTGCCATGGAGATGCAACCACTGAAGAGTGCGGAAGGGGGAGAGGGAGATGACAAAGACAAGAAGAAATCCAACATGCACAAGAAAGAGAAATCTGTTCTTCAGGGGAAACTAACCAAGCTGGCAGTCCAGATAGGCAAAGCAGGTATGGCAGGATAACTGATCAAGTAGCAGTGTGTTATACTAGCAAGAAAAGCTTTGAAAACAATTTACTCTTGGAAAATATTGGGTTTTTGTACTGCAGTATTTAGAAATAGGTCATTATAATACTGTTCTAAGGATATTATGTGTTATTGAAGATATTTTATTATTCTAAAGCTTAGATTTCTTTGTCAAGAAACTGGAAGCTTTGGGCAACTTGGATTATAATGAATATTTGAATCAAATTGGAATGTAGCTTTTCTCATAGTCAATATTCCCAAGTGCAGTAATTACATATTTAATTTCCTCTCCCCTTAGAACTTCTGAGTACACAGTTTTGGAATCCCTAATATCATCTCAAAATACCAATCTCACAGTATTTCACCTTCTCAGATACTGAAATCACTCTGTTCTCTTAATATCCATCTTCCCCATGTTCTTGCATTCTACCCAAATATGACCCATCTGTTGACTCTTGTACCCAGTACCATCTGGTCCCTACTGTTAAAAGTAGCACTCCTCCATGTAGGTAGAGAGTGGAAATCTTTTGTAATGACATAGTCTTCATTAGGTACATTTTTTCCAGTATTAAAAAGATCTTCATCTCTATCCAGATCCTTGGCTGAGGCCCTACAAGAGATTCCTGACTTCACTTCTGCTCAGTCCTCCTTATCCCTCTTTACCATTTGATTTTTACACCTTTTTACTCCTTTTCATTTGTTTTTATGTTCTTTGCACTTGGTTGATCACCTAACCCCATGATGCCACTTCTGTCTCTTTGCCTGAACAGCGTGTGCCTCGGAATCTATGGTTGTCATCTCTTTAATGTCCAATTTCGTGCCTTGCCCAGTTTTATATTCCTCAAGCTTCTCAGCTTTGTCACTAGTTGTACAACAATATGTGTGGATATAAACCCACTGCATTTATCCTGATCATTAATTTTTTAGATTAAGTACCTTTCTGCATTGCCTTCTGATTATCACCCTCTTTGGCATTTTGGCAGGCACGTGAGTATCACTTGGAAAGTAATTATATAGGGATTTCTAACCAGAATGTAGCAAGTTAAATTAATTAATCATTGCCTCATTTGGTTTTCTTTGTCATTGGGCAGTCTGTGGGGATGTCTTTAAATGTCATGAGCATTTGCCCGTACAATATTGTAATGGATTTTCCTTTATCCTCTGGCATTTAGCAATCTCCACAACTCATCTGTTTCCTGTCAACCTTAACATCCTTCAGCTTACCAGTATTTTTTGTAAGTTCAGTCAGGAACGTGAAATTTGCAGCATTCTCCTTCTTCTGCATGATCTCATTAGAGAGAAATGAACTTGTTCTGAAATGCAGACTTGGCTGCTCACAGAGACCTGCCAAAGAGCAATAATCATGGCAAGGCAAAAATAGAGGTCCTCATGGTGATTTGATTTATGTACTTAAATCCAGGAACAAAGTTGTGGAGGAGGAGTGCTACCTTTGCAAAGTCTGTGTCTTAGGATGAGCGTGTGAAGTCTCTAGGATTTTTTCTGGATTCTGTGAAATATTTATTAGTGTCTCATGTGCTATAGTGTCAGTATTGTACCTCTTTTGAGCCTCTCCTCATGAAACTATGCTCTGTGCGTATATCCCTTTGAAAAGGGAGACCTTGGCTAGTATTTATCATGTTTGAAGGAAAACCAGTTAAAAACTATTCTGAAGAAGATTCTGCAGTATTATATTCAGCCTCAATCTATTCGACCAGACAGAGCTTTTCTAAAATAGTTTCTACAGCAACATAAACTACAGGAGATTCCTTTTCTCAAGCCTCTTAAGATAAGCTTATTTAAAAGAAAGATGAGTGTTTGAATATGGATAGAGTAGTAATTTGTAAAAGGTGGAGGTTAAAAGGACAGATAAATGTTGTACCAGCAAAGTAATGTACTAAATCGAAAACACTTGGCTTAAGCAACAGCAGAACTCCTGTTAAACTACACTGGGAAGTTTTAAATGCAGCACTAAAATGGTGCTTAAAAATTAATGCAGTATGATTCAGCTGACCTGTAGAATCCAGTCTTCCCTCATTCACTGGAATATGAGGCTGTCGTATATGTATTAGAGTAATGTTCTTTCTACATTTTATCATCCTTATCGGTACTGGTAAAAAATGTCATATAGAATAAGAAGATAGTTTCCTGTCAAATTCAAATGTGGATTTCTAGTTGCACGTGTTTTTAATTGTGTTTTGTAGTAACTGTTTATTTCTCTTTTCAGGTCTGGTGATGTCTGCCATCACTGTAATCATTTTGGTACTATATTTTGCCATTGACACATTTGTGGTCAACAAGAAACCGTGGTTGCCTGAGTGCACTCCTGTCTATGTTCAGTATTTTGTTAAATTCTTCATTATTGGTGTTACTGTGCTTGTGGTTGCTGTTCCTGAGGGACTTCCACTTGCTGTCACTATTTCTCTGGCTTATTCTGTAAAGGTAAGAAACGTTGAAAATAGTCATGGGAGAAAAATGCTATTTGGTTGAGTTTATGAGTGAGTCAGTCTTCAGGTTTTATCAGACATGAGGAAAATTGGCCTGTAAATGAATGTGCTCAGAATATTAATGAGAGTGCAGTACAGTGAACACTTGCTTTGTACTGAAGGGATTTCTGATAAAGAAATGCAAACAGATATGTGCCTAATACACAGCTTTAAAACTACACAGCGCAGGAATATCAAGCAGCATATAAATACCTACTTTGTTTGCAAGGTTATCAGGAACTGATTGAGCAGAATTTACTGAGAGTAGTCAAGGCTTTTGATAAAGAATAACTTTCTCTTCATTTTTTCTGTGCAGTAGTACAAAGTTTTGACAAGAATTTGAAGTCTTCAGGGACTGATTTCAAAGAAATTGGTTTCATTGAGGCTTCTGTGTATTTAAGAAATTCCTAAGTGCAGTTGCAGTTAGTTGTAGCCATTGTAAATGATTGTATTAGGAAATTAAAGAGGACTGAAGTCCTGGACTTCCAGATTATTCCATTATCTTTGTAGAGGTTTCCCAGATCCTTTTAGAAATTTAGTCAGATGAGCTTTATTTAAACAATCTGGGAATCGTACATGAAGATTTTGTAAAGCTTCCTTTCCTCCCTTCTCGTCTGTCTTTCCCCACTTCTTGTTTTTTGCCCCTTTTCTTTATAAGGTCCTGTTACCTTCAGTTTCTTTAGTTAATGTTTGCTGCTGTAGCTATTCCTTAAAATGTACATATACTGCAAAAAAACCCCAAAACCCAGACAATGGATCTGTGTCGGTTTGTCAAAGACAAATTTATTTCTGGGATAGTTACTGCTTGGCTGTCTGTATCTCGGGCTGGGGTTTTTGGCCCTGATCAAAGTTCTGGTGTAATGAACATTATGTTCTCATGAACAAGGCTAAGTAAATGCTTTTTTAGTTTTTGATAACTGCTGTTAAAAATCTGTCAAAGCAACTCTTGAAAGCTTTTTTCTTTTGCTTTTTCTCAGAAAATGATGAAGGATAACAATCTGGTCCGCCACTTAGATGCTTGTGAAACTATGGGTAATGCTACAGCCATCTGCTCCGACAAAACAGGGACGCTAACAACAAACCGGATGACAGTCGTCCAAGCCTATGTTGGTGACGTCCACTACAAAGAGATCCCTGACCCAGATTCCGTACCCGCCAAAACCCTGGAATTGCTGGTTAATGCAATTGCTATCAACAGCGCTTATACTACCAAAATTCTGGTAAGCAGGCTTTTTCTGTCAATTAAATGAAACACAGTTCCACAACTTGTAATTTTGTGAAGCGAGGCTAATTCTTTAACATTCCGTTGTTGATTGTGAAACATTGAATACTGCTCAGGGCCTCAGAATGAGAGCAGGTGCTGCAAAAGCTCCATTATTTGATGGTTTTGTTGTAAGGATGGGATGTACCGACAAGAGAATGACAATGCTACATGTAGCAAACTCCTGTTGTTTGTTAGATTGGGGTGCCCAGTTTTGATGTAGGTAGATTTGCTAATGCAGCTAGTTTTCACTGAGACTTCATACGTGTACAATTATTTTTGCCTGTCTTTCAATTTATTCTCAATTAATTTTCGAATAGGACAAATTGGATTGGCTAAATTATTGATTAAATGATCATTATTCATTCTGATTCCAAGTGAATTACATCCAGAGTATTTTATTCAATCTGTAAAGCAAGGCAAAATGCAAATAGCCTCTTTGCCTGTGGCATGAGATTCATCTGTACAGATCTAATTAAGTGGCTGAAAACCTGTGCAATTCCAATCTATTTGTTCTTTGAAAGGTCAAGCTTAATCATAATATTGGAGAACAAATACATTTATTTTCATTTATGTATTTATGCATTGTCCTTTTTGTAGCTCTACTGAGCTGAGAAAGGCACTTTTCATGTGTTTCATGTTTGTTTTAAAAGTACTCTTCTAAATACAGTCACAGAAAGCAATTGGTGAAATACTGTTGAGTGCTGGAGCACTCAATACAAAGGTATTTCCTTTAATTCTTGCTATGCAAATACCTGGATATCAGTAACAGTCAACGCTTGGAAGAAGAATGTTTAGAGAAACCTGACGCAGATACACGCTGTGTTTGTAGCAAAGGTGGTTTTGAAATGAGTTCTTCTGAAGATCATTTAGCCAGGGTAAGTGTCCAAAACCAGCATTCAGTCCTGTGTTGTGGTTCACTCACTCTTCTCACTGAAAGTTCTCTGGAAAGGGAAATGTGGGGAGAACCAGTCCCTGAGGTAGCTTGCGCTGCTTCCTACATTGAGAGTGGACAGGGAAGCACATAAATCTTCCATCAGCTCAGAAAGATACTGTGGGCATCTTCTTCCCAGCTGAAACCAGCCAGTGTACACCTCCTCTGTGGCAAATGTAGAGACAAATAGCTCTAGTCAGCTGAAGCTGGAGCTAGGCCCTTTTGACTTGGGATTCAGATCCCCTGGAAAAGCAGAGCTTACATAGCCATGGCAGCTGTGAGCACCCACCTAACTTCAGCAGCACCAGTTCCCCACTGAATACCGGATCTTATTCTGCCCTTTTCCTGTGGTCTGTCTGGGTCTCAACCAACCAGGCTGAAATGAAAGATGGACCTTTAATTCTCTCATGGTTGAGTGCAAATGCTGTCAGTAGCTCAGTGCTTATTTGTAAATAAGCAGGAATCTTTTACTCTGTCTCTATAAATTGTGCTTTCACAAGGCAGTGTAACATTTGCTTGTTGGGGAGAGGGATGTACAGCTGAAGTACTTCAATCTTGCTATAGCCTAAGTAAGGTTCAGTATTTCTTTCTGTAGAAAGAGAAGAAGAATCAAAGTCCTCCTCTTCACCCAGACTGCAAGTAAGATAACAGATAAATCGGGATGGAGGATAATAGATAACTATGTAAGTTTGTCTGTCTGCTGCAGTGGCAATGCTAGTCACCAGTGTCAGCCCTAGCTGTCACTAAGGAGTTTGACTCTGGGGGCGCGTTGAGAGAACGTTACCTGTTCTGGCAGGTTTTTCCTCATTCCTAAGAAACCACAAGGCAGACTGGTTGGTAATTAAGTTAGGTGGGACTGGCAGAGCAAGGCGTAATGTCAGGTGTGTTACCTTTCATTTAGATTTTGCTGTTCATTTTGAATGCTTGGGATCAAACACAGGAACAGAGTATTTCTGGTCAGCTTCCACACTGGTTCACCCTCTCTGAATCTCAGAATGAATTTAGGTTTCTGAGTAAGGCACGGGAAGGCATCAGACATTCCAGAGTGATGCATCCGTAAAGTTAAGTTTAATGATCTGTCTTGTGATAATAGTTTCTTCTGACTGAAATATTTCTGGTCAGTAGTAGCTCTGAAATATCATCTCAGTCTCAGTGTTGTTTTGGATTTTTTTTGCTTTGTCGTATGGATTTTTGGGTCTTTTTTTTTTTTTAACTCTGCTTTGAATTCATTGCTTTTGATTGAAATTGGTTATGTGTGTCTAATACAGAGAGGCAATATTTCGCCTTGTTGGCTTTGCACAGAGACTGATTGTTTGTAAAATCAATACAGGGATGAAATCCTCCAGAATCCACCTTTGTGCTGGCTGCTTAATAGATTACGACTTGAACTTATCCTTGTAAAATGAGTAGTGATTTTACAGGTATTAGCATCATAAGATCAAACCCACAAGAAAAACAGCCTAAATGTTGGAGCAATTCATGTCACTCATTGTTTGAAACAAACTTCAGCTAAGTTTAAGCTACAAGATAGTGTTCCTTAGCCTTTATTAATTTTAAATCATAAATAAATACAGTAAAATATATATAAGAGAGTAATTTCCAAGATGAAATATGCACAGTAATGTTCCAGCTGCTAATACTGAACGCACCCTTCTGCACTTATTCTCAGAGCATATTTAATCAAATTGTGAATATCAGCTCAAACCCAACGGGCACATAAGTGTTATGTCACTGAGATTGAATTTTACATACTCTATTTTTAGTTCTCTGGTTCTGCGTGTGCTGGAAATCGAGCTTTGTATGAACTTCTGTTCAGAGTGATCACATATGGGACCATAAAATTAGTTGAGATGCTCTGCTGAATGAGAAATATTCCCTCTTGCATTGTCTTTTGATTAAGGAGCAATGGAACCATTGATAAAAATATAAAAAGAAAATAATATTGCTGCTTGGGATAAAAGATTTGAATTTCCCTGAGAAATTAAACACAAATTATTTCAGCTGAACAGCAGCATCATTAAATATAGTTCTTTTTAATGCTTTCCAAGGATTAAATTACTGGGTGAGCTGATTTTGCATTCCATTAGCTTCAGGGCAATTTTAAAGCTACTTTTATGCTGGTGATGTGAAGCTGTTCTCTGGAAAGCCTTTCTTTTCCAGTGTTCGTGTTTTTTGCATAGAAGTGGAGGTCAGACAAAATGACCTTCAAGGGTCCATTCCAGCTTGATGCATCCTATGGTTCTGTGGAATAAAAATCAGACTCCATACATTTTTGCACATGAGCTGTGGTGAGGACTGTAAAGCATCTCTTACTCTGAAAACCAAATGTGCATTTTGGGAGTACTTTGATTGGGCTTGCAGCAGAGGTATATTGATCTTAGATATCATGGAGCAGTAATGAAACAAAGACTCCAAATACCAAAACTAGTGATTTGAACTCCTCTGTTGAGCTCTTCCTTGCATAAATTCAGTTTTAATTAGAAAAATATTTCTTCTAATTTCCTGCAAACTGTCAGAGGGCACAGGTGACATGCTTGCTGGATGAGTATTATGTGTTCTTAATAGGGAGAGAGCACAGTTAGCATTTAGTAGAGCGACTTCCAGCGCCAGTAGAAAAGGCCCAGCTGAATCTCTTATTGGTAGGATCTATAACGGGCACTTCATTTGGTGCTTGATTAGGTGCCTATGGAGTAAAAAAGCCACTTATGCCTCCCTTAGGTGAATATCTGCATCAGAAGGACTGTTTTCAGTTCTGACATTGTGGAGTATATAATTTACTGCATTTGCAGTATGTGGCACAAGGTTACAGCATTCCTTAAGTGAGGATCTCACAGGAAAACACAGAGATGTCATAGAAAAGTATAAAATATTCACTCCCTTCCACAGCTTCTGCCAGCGTAGGAACTGAACTAAACATATGTTTACTGTGTTAGTAAATACTAGCCAAGTAATGAGGGTGACTTTGTAAAACTTTTGGAACAAAAGGGCCTCTATTGGATAAAGTCCAAAGGGATGAAGAATGAAAACAAACTAAACAAAACAAAAGACAAACATTTTTCCTGCAGTCAGAGCAGAGGAATCAGTTTCCTGTGTATCATAATGCAGAAGACCACTTGCCTGTGACACTGTAACATCTGTCTAAGAAAATAGTGACGTTACCAAGGGTGCTGGCAGCACAAACTCCAACCACATTCGTTCCACAGTGCTAGGTGAGGGTCATCAACGTACGCTCAGACACACCTGTCCTTACATGCCCGCAGAGATGTCTTTGAGGGCCTGAAACTACCCCAGCAGGGAGGACCCCACAACTCAGAGGAGTTTTTTCCTGGGGAAGAGGAATGGTTAACCTCCCTGAGAGAAGGTTGCTGAGGATGCAGGCGGGCTGCAGACTTGTGTGATGGGCTGGAACTGCAAAACAGACACAGCCAGGAAGATTTACCAGAAGAAGAAGGAAGGTGTTAATTCACCTTCTTGCTTTGTGAAATTACTTTTTCCTGAATATATAATGAATAGTATTATTAATACAAGTGGAACAGAATTTCTAACTTCTTTATGCTGAAGGCAGTTTGAGAGATTTTGGCTTAGAATTTTACTGTTAAAAATAAATTGCTCTTTTGACTGTCTCAGGCAGTGAATACCGGGATGAATGTACCTGATACTTTCTTGGAGAGAAGAGGTGAAGGGAGGCTGACAGAGCATGTAGAAAGCCCATAATATATGAAAACCATAAGAAGAAATTACATTCTACAGAAGTGAAATGGGAAAGTAATGGAAAATAAGATTTTAACAGAACAGCTGCTTTGCAGGAATAGATGAAAAGTCTATTCTGTGGGTATTGAGAACATGGATGTAGTAGCCAGATGAGGGGTATTTATTTGTGAGCAATATATTTGCATCCAGAAGAAGTCCAGCTATCTGGATTGTTGAGAGACACATCTTTCATTAGTTTGTCACTTTGAATACAGCAGGGCTATGTTGCTGTTTGTGAAGTTGTTCTTTAAAGTTCTTGAAAACATCTTTATGTGTTTGGTGTATTTGGAATTTTCCTATTGAGAAACGGCAGGTTGATTTATGGATTTTTCCATACATTTCCTCACATAAATTTAGGAAGTTATCAGTGATGGAATAGGATTGCAATGTGTTATTTTTAACATGAGTTGCTTGCAGCTGTCTTAGTTCTTTTTTGACACAGTATAGAGCTTTTACCTCTCTCTGCAGATATATTGATATATCTGTGTATTTATATGAAGTTTTGTTTTCATGACATAATGGCAGCAGTCCCTAACTGTTTAGGAAAGATTGTTTATTTTGGTTTTAAACAAAGCTCATACCTCAAAGAGTTCAGATTATGCCATACCTATCAACAGAAAATCATCAGAATTGATATTTCCTGAGGCAACAGCAAAAGAGCCTATGCTTTGTCGTAGCTCTCTGCCAAGGGCAGTCATGCTAAGTGAAACTGCTGTTGGGTGTCACTAGAATTCTCTTCTTTATTCAAATAAGTACCGTGGGAAAGTAGCTTTTAGACTCCAGACCACACTTTTAGTTATCTTAATATTTTAAATTGGATAGCTATTTTTACTGTCAGGTATATGTTTCTGAAAACCTAATCTCAAGCTCTTTGTTTCTTGTGTTAAAATACAGGTAAAATAGCCATTTGTTTTTACCATACCTGGAGGTTCACATCATCTTTTATTTAATCCAGAGAAGTTCACCCATTGCTCACAGAAATGTTCTGAGTTAAAACAGATACTTTAACGAAGTGCAACAAAAAATCAGGACAGAAATGGTGAAGAAAAAGAAAAGAATAACTATAGATTGAGGAAAGCTTTAATTTATGATAACATTAAATGAGACCCCAAATAAATGGCCTGGCCTAAATTCTGGCTTATTCCTTCTGTAGATCCCTTACATTAACATTAAGCCACAAATATAACTGGCAGCTCCAGGAGTTGACTTCTGTGGAAATGATCATTTAATACAGATAGTCAGGGTGTCAGTTAAGGTTGACCTGCTGACAAGAAAGGAAGTCAGCTTTGGGGAAGGAGAGACAGTGGAAGAAGGAGTGAGAACCCCAGAGAAAAGAATCTTGCAGAGAAGGCCTGTTGAGGGGGGAAAAGGTGAAACTGGAAGATAGGGAAGAAAGGTGAGTTTAGGCCACAAGGCTGTCTTATGAGTCAAGCAACTCAAGGGCAGTACTGTAAGTCTGTTACTGGCTGCACATAAGTTTGGCAGTGGAAACTGATTGAGAATTGTATGTGCTTTTGGTTTTGAAGAGCTCAGATGATGGTGTTAAAATATTGGCTGGAGCATTCCTGATTCATCTAAATATAATATATTAAAAATATATGTAAATATAAAATATAATCTATAAAATATAAATATAAACTAATAATTGGTTTGATTGAAATTTGATTGAACTGGTTTGTCTAAGAGCTTTTTCTTCATAGGCAAAATGTATATCTTCATCTCACTTTTTGCGTCATACAGCTGTATGTTGTAGATATACATCACAGATGGGTCCAGGCAATGCAGGCCAAAGTATCTTTCTACATAAAAGCAAGATAGTCATCACCAAAACAAATCAAAACAAAAAAACCTCCATCCAACAATATTTCCTTTAAAACTTTTTCATAAAGTCCTTGGTAAGCATTTTCTCAGAATATTCGAGGCGGGAAAAAAATATCCTATAGTGTGCATATTGTTTACTGTGTAAATAATAATAATTAGAGATAATAGATCACGTAGTTAATTGTCTCTGCTTCTAGGAGTGGTAATTAGCAGAGAGCAATGATCTTCACACATCACTTGCCACTGAAGTTTTATGTAAGAGGTACAAATATAGCTATTCTCACTAAATTAGCTGCTGAGTTAATACTGAAATAATAGTGTTTAGAAAAGACTTCTTGAATGTGTGAGGACTCAGACATGTTATGCTGGTCCTGCATTGCTGCTGCCAGGTTGCAGTGGCTTTTATTAGAAAAAGAAGTGCTTTTTAAAAATAAAATCTTCTTTTCTGGGAGTTGTTAGGGCTGGAACAGAATCAGCTGGTCAGTAAGCTGCTCAGCAGTTGGCTCTGGGATGGATTGAACTAAGCAAAGAGGGATTAAGGAGCAGAGATGGGAGCGGGGCCATCCTGTAAATCTGCTATTGACATTGTTAGGCACTCTGGAAGGTTGCATGATTTCAGCAGTGGTTGGATGGTCAGAGGCAAGGCAGCATTCCCCACATCTGACAGAAATGTTATAGGTAAATGTGCTCAGAGCTAGTGCTTTCCCTGAAGCTCTTCACACGGAACCATAATCATGGATGAACAGGACGACTGCAACTCCTGACAGCTCTTTCTTCAGTTCTCAGTCTCCTTTTCTGTCAAATAAGGGGGTGACCATCCTGCTTCAGCAACAGATGAACATAGAAAGAGAGGATAGATAAACAAGATAATCCTGCACTGCAGAGTCATGGTATGACTTGGGTTGGAAAGGACCTTAAAAATCATGTAGTTCCAATCCCCCTGCCATGGGCACAAACACCTCCTACTAAACCAGCTTACTGAGGGCCCTGTCCAACCTGGTTTTCAACACTTCCAGGCTTGGAGCTTCCAAGCAACCTGTTCCAGTGCCTCACCACCCTCACAGAGAAGAATTTCTTCCTCATGTCTTATCTAAATCCAGCTTCTTCCAGTTTGAAGCTGTTACCACTCATCCTGTCACTCCATGCCTTTGTAAAAAGTCTCTCTCCATCTGTCCTTCAAATACTGGAATCATGAATAAAGATTTTAGCTTTATCCAATATCTCAAATAGCAATGAGCAATGCCAGATTTGCCATGCTGAAGACTGGAGCTACTTCAGAGCACAGCAACACATAGAATGTAGCACAACAAATTATCCCCATATAGCTAAAAGTTTATGGTCAATGTAAATTTTATTTCTTTATTTTCTTTCTTCATATGACAGAACACAAGGTGGTAAAAACCTCCTTAATATTGGCCTTCTTTGCCTTCATTGCTTAGTAATTGCAGATGCCAATTTTTCCAGTTGGAATAAATTACTGCAAGAATATAAACAGGACTGACAGGCACTTGCAAGCTTTCTGTTGCTATAACACAATTTACCACAGCAGCTTCTTTCTTAACCTGCTTGCTTGTTTGAAAATAGATTTTTAACTTTCTATAATGCTACAAATGTATTTCCTATTACCTTGCATAGGGTTTTGGTTTATGTTATTTATCTTATATCCATGTTCTTATTTTCCACTCACCTTGTACTGGCAGAAGATTCGCTTGCAGGCATAACTGCCAGCTATTGCCAGATACCCCTGTTGACAAATGCAGGCTTTAAAAGTCAACATTTCCTGCAAGGTGTTCCAAAGTGTTCTCATCTAGATGTATAAATATTGTGTATTGTTGTCTGATCAATTTTAGAACTTTTGGAATAAAATATATTGGCACAATGAATGATTTTAAATACATACTTCATTTTATGCCTGTGGTACCCTACTGAGACAAAGCCATCACACTTTGGAGCTGATTGATATGCTGGTTGGAATTTAGTGCTAACACTTTGCAGGGAGCATGTTTTCCTGATAGGAGCTTTTGTTTTTCCATGAGTGGGTGTAAACCACTTACTTCAGGCACATCTGTCTTAATGTAGGTTTTCTTTGTGTTCTCTATCATCAGGAGCAGGAAGATAATAATTTTATACCAATTTTATAGAAAATGGTAGTGGGTTTGTAATCAAACAAAGATACACAAACAGGCTTATTAGAAAACAATGCTGTGAATGAATCGTCTCTTTCGGATATATGTTATATAAATGTATAATGTATATTACATAGATTTTAGTAACTTTTCTTCTTAGTCTGAGACTTCAATGTGATTTATTCCTTTGTGGGGAGGGAAAACTCCAACGAAGCTACAAACCCCTCAACTGGTACAATGCCAGCAATAAATTAAATGACAGAAAACATCTTCCTAATTTCAGAGCGCTAAGTTTGCAGGACTTACTTTCCAGACTCGAAATAGACTTTAAATTAACTTGACATTGCTATTCTTTGTGAATAAAACAGCAATTAAAAAGATTTATTTTCTGTTATCACAAGCAAAATACTATTTTTTCTTTTCTCCTGAGTCACAGCTAGTCCTAGAAAGTGGATATTAAATATAAAATAAGTAAAAAGCTATGCTTGGCATCCTAGTTCCTGCCTTTTTGGGGGGAGTAGCCCCCACTACTACTTATGCTTTCAACTTTCCCACTTTTCCTTATATGTGAATCTCTTGGCTTCTCTGGATTCCAGTCAATCACATTTCTGTGTTATTTACAAGTCAGCGTGGGAAGGTGTCCCAAAATGATGGCCTTTCTGCTTTTAGACGTGGTGCCAGATAAGCCAGAAAAATCTCCAGCATGAATGAGGTTCTGAAAAGTTGTAACCACAGGTTCTGAGCAAACTGCAAGGGAACGTTGACTTCCCAAAGCCACATGACTTTGGTGTATCTTGTTTCTCAGGGGCATATGACTTTGATGGACGGAAGACAGAAGGTATCTGTTACATAAAATCTTTTTCCCAGATGGAGTTGATCAGAGGAAACGCTTTAATCATACTGATACTCAGCATCTCTGAAGCAATGTCAGACCTGTTTTAGCAGACACCTTGCATGCAAAAAAAAGCTTCTAGAAAGAAGAACATTTAAAACATTTGGGACAACTTTTATAAGTACTGCTACAAACCTGTCTCATGGTTGGAAGTGCAAACACACATGGCAAAAAGAGTATGGGTGCCTACTGGCAAGTCCCTATGGAGACTGTGGGACATCCAGCTGAAATAAGTTCTGGGCAGTAGATGTAGCTCATTGCTCACAATACTCGATGAAAACACTGAGCATCTCAAAAGTTCTGCTGCTATATTTCTTATGCCATATTATCTTTCTGTGCTTTTTACTTTTTCAAGTGAGTGGAGAATGATGTTTCCTTACCCTTCACTCCAAAGGAGAAGGGTTAGCAGCACTCAGTGCTGATTTACTAGGGGCTATATATTTGGAAGAGACAAGAGACAAGCTTTTCTGGGAGAATTTTCCTATAAAGGAGGCCAGGATGTTCAACCTCTCCATCACTGCTGTCCTGTTTCCTCCTGAATGAATAATAAGTTAGAATTGGCTGCAGTCTCCCAGCCTGCTATTCTGCTCAGCGAAGGCATCATTCTTAGTATCCTGACAAGGAGCGGGACTGGCCAGAGGACTGAATTTGTAATGCATCTCAACCATTACCTAACCAATCATGCCACAAAATCCCTCTGAGAAAATATTAGATAAGCATGCTATAGCATATTATGTACACTTGAGCTAATGCATTTGCTTCCCAAAAAAATCACCACCTCACTCACCCAAACCAACTTAAAAATAATTTCAGCTAGTATGTGATAGTTGGATTTAAAGAGGAATACATTTTGTATGACAAGTGAAAATAACTGCTGGTGGTGTTTTTAGATTCATTTAGAAATGGATACATGAAGAACCCTTTTACTTACTCTGGAAAAGAGCACCATAAACAGAGAAGATCTATAATTATGATGGTCTATAATCAGTAGCTTAAGTGCAAAGACTTCCTTTTGCATTTCACATGGCTAGATTTGCTTTGCATCTACTAAATTTAGCTCCACAAACTATAAAGATTGTTGGTAGTTGTGATGCAACCAGAATGACAGTATTAAGACTAATGTTTGCTTTGATTTGGTCTTTCTAGAAATTTAGATTTCCTGTCTAAGATATATACAGTAGAAAAATCCAAGGCATTGCTAAGTTTTGTGCAAATGGAAACTGTGCACAGACCAGATACCTGTCTTTTGTGAAACTCAGGTTTTTGATGTGCCACAGGTAAAGGCTATGCATTGATTGTGATGGTTGCTTTCTTGTACAGTATGGTCATTCTCACAATGCACAGAGGTACTGGTGGGGCTGGTAGTTCTTAGTTTTCTGTTATTGCTGTTTAGGGATTCTTTTAAATTTTTAGGCTAAAATGGTGATTTAATGTCTCTGGGGCACTACAAGACTTCCAGTTTTAATAAATAAAAAGCACAGCGAAGGTGGTGCAGACTCAGACTAGAGTTTGTAGGCTTGGATAACATGAAATACATGGTGCGCATTTCACAACTTTGTGATTGAAATTCACCTACAGTGGCGAGCAGAAAACACACCTGAGATGCATATCAGACTATTAGTTGAGGTCTTCTTAAAAGCTGTGATTAATTTTGATTAGGAGTATTAACTATTTAATCCCAAGTGAGGAAGATTATGTATTTTATGGAATTTTGATGGTATGTTCAGAAACTTTGAATGTTTTCATAAGCAACCTTGGGGAGGCAGTCTGTCAATGTTGAGGAGAGAGCTGTTGATAGATGACTAAAGCAAGTCTTAGACTGGTTCAAAGGATGCATTCCAAACGTACAGCTCCTTGCCAGACCACTGCTACAAGCGAAGAAAATGTATCTTTGTTTCCCCTTATCTAAAAGATGAGGTTTCAGCCCTGAGACAGATGCACTAGTGCCTTAATGTTGTCAAAACTCTGGTTCTGGAAATAACACATTTTAACCTGCATACTACTGTCTTGAGATTTTCACTACCTGACCAGCTCAACATTGTGCAGTTTGTCTCCCGTTTTCCCTGTCTTTGTTTTCCCTGTCTGTAGCACTGTTTTCCCTGTCTGCAGCACTCATGAATTCAGTCTCATATTGGCAGGCAGTAAAACCTCTGTTTAATAAATCTAAACCAAGGTAGCAGATGTTTGAGTTGTCATTATGGAGGCACCAATTAGAATTCTGCAATTAAGTGCAATTTCTTTGAGCACTTAAAGATGTTCAACTTGTTTGGCATTCGTGGAAATATAGCAAGTGTTTGCCAAAGAAATGGAACAAATCATGAGAAATATACAAAATCTATTTATCTGTTCTTAATCTTCATCAGTTTGGTTTGTAAATGGAACATTTGTCATCCTGAGCTGTGTTCTGATGGTGTTGGTAATAGGGTACAAAGGTATTCTTGCTTTTTTCTTTACAGCTCGCTTGAACTGAAGCCTTCTACTTAGACTATATTTAAAGTAAATTGGTTGCTAATTAAAGTAAGTTAATAACAATTACTGTGTCTAATTATTTTGATTATTTAGGTTACTTGTCAACAGTTCTTGTCCCACTTAAAAGAAGCTGGAATGGGACCAGTATAAGTCTAACAATTGCCAGTTCCCTGTGAGTGTGATTGTACGAAAGGACAGGAGTGAAGGGTTTTAGTGTCCAAATTTGGAAATGGAATACATAATTTTCAAAATTTGAGAGCCAAATTGTTATTAAATGATAGGTTTTAAGGGACCATATGAATGGTTTTGACCAATTACAATAGGAAAGTCCCTACTCACATATGAATGAGAGCTTATTGTATAAAAAATTACGCCAAGTCTCTTCTGGAGAAAATCTGGAGGGAAATCTGGGTCTGCAAATTCAGTTTAATGTCTTCTGGAAACACTAATCATAACTCTGATTAATCAGTAGTGTCATACCAAGGAAGAGTTCATTCTTTGCACTGTTATGAGGTGTATTACTGTACCTCTGAATTTCTCCATAAATCATTGTCATTTAAAATTGAGAAATATTTAAAACTTATTTTTTAAATTAAAAGGCTTCCAACTTTCTATTTTAATTATTTTCATATTGAAATGTAGATTACTTATTACAAATGAAAAATGAAAATCAAAGAACCAAAATAACCAGGAGATGGGAAGACTCACGTGGCATGTCAGGGTCACTAATGAACTGTAGTGTATTCAGTATAACACACGTTTGGCTCGGTAGAATAAGCATTGTTCAGTTACATGTGCAGGACTTTATGTAAGAATTTATTAACTTAAAGTTATCAGTTAATGTTTTCTTAATTTGAAATTGGAAATCCTTGCTCAGGACCCAGTTGAATTAATTGCATAGATAAATGTAGATAAATTTAGTTATGTTAATAACCTTAAAAATTAGTTCTGCAATAGGTCTCCTATGTTTTCCTCTGGTTGTGAAGCTGAAGGAAATAGCAAATTTTGGTTTTGTTCCAATTAGTTTTAGCAAGTTGTTCATATCCAGGGATGATGTTTTCATATGTATAGTTCAGATTGCTCATATGGGTCAGTATTTTTCATGTCTGAAAATTTATGTACCAGGAGGTCGTGATGACAAAGTCCATCTGAAATCTGATCACTAATGCTGTATTCCGGTGATCAGTAAGGGGGAAGCAGTCGACTGTTTCACATCATTAATGATCTGAATGATGGGGCTGAGTGCCTAACATGCAGGTTGAAGGTTGCAAAAATGAGACTGCTCAGCCCAGAGAGGAGAAGGGTCATGAGGGTACATTATCAGTGTGTATAAAACATCTGATGTGAGGGAGTAAAGAAAGCGCAGCCAAGCTCTTCTCAGTGGTGCCCAGAGAAAGGCAAAAGACAAGGACAACAATTTGGAGCACAGGAAAAAACATTAAAACATAAGAAAACATGTTTTACCGTGAGGGTGGCTGAACACTGGCACAGGTTGCCTAGAGAGGTTGTGGAGTCTCCTTCCCTGGAGGTATTCAAAATCCTGGACACAGCACCGAGCAACCTGCTGCAGTTGAACCGGCTTCAGCAGGGCATTGGGCTTTGATGGCATCCTAAAAGAGGAGGAATAGTATTTGTCAACTTGAAATTCTTTGTGAGGGCAGCAGAGCACTGGAACAGGCAGCCCAGAAAATGTCTCTGTAGTCCAACTCCGTCTCTGGACACATTCAAAACCCACCTGCACATATTCCTATGTGAAATACTTTGGGTGATGCTGCTCTAGCAGGAGGGGTTGGACTAGATGATCTTCAGAGGTCCCTTCAAATCCCTACCATTCTGTGATTCTGTCAACTACTCCATAATTCTGTAAAAAATATGTGCAGGACTGACATATCCATCTTTTATCTTTAACTACTGAAAAGAAGAAACACTTTCCTGTTTGCAGTAGGTTTGTTGTTCGTTTTGGTTGGTTTGTGGTTTTGGTTTTGGGTTTTTTTTGGGTTTTTTTTGAGTGAATCAAAGATAAATTTGTCCTTCAAACTGTAAGGATAATTTCATTATTTGCCCTTAATAGCAAAGTAGTAGCTGTCTTTGGATGTAAAACTAGGTAAGAGTCAATGAGAGAGACAGTAGAGACTGTCACACCAGCCTTTCAGTCTATTCTTCATGCATGATTTCACCTTCTTTCATAATCACTCTTGGGGGAATTTATGGCTAGTATGATTTTTTCCCTTGTTCCTATTACGTGAGCTGAAAGAAGGATGCATCCATATTTACTGAGCCACTTCACTGCTGCTCTCCTAGCTATGCCATGTTGATCGGAAATGTCATGCTGATGCATTACATAATTACAGCTGGCCCCTTTTTATATGATTAGTGCCGTGCTATTATTTGAGGCACCAAGCAATGTTTAGATACACCATTTTTATGTGTTATCTGTAACTAAATTGTTATCCATCTCAAGCTTCAGCAGTAAGAATGACATGGTACCACAGCATGGTATTAATTACATAGGTTGCTGCATCATTGTCAGATCTGTCCTCAGAGAATAGAAAAAGTATTAAAGAATTATCTTCCTAAAAATTAAATAATTACCCTGCATCAGAGCTAATCTGTACCCTGCATCAGAGCTAATCTGGTGCAGGAAGCCTGCTCTTGAATATCCTCTGACTATTGTGGTAGATCTAATTGTGCCAGTAGTACCTACATAATTCCATTGTTCTGGGTACTGTACAATTATATTGTTGCTTACACCCGATCCAGTCATGAGTCAAAAATTCCTTTTATTAATTTCCTAGGAAGTTTGAGCAGATCTTACAGTTAAACGGTTGCTAAATAAGGAAACAGGGCCCTTTGCTGGAGAGCAGTGCCAAGTGACTGCTGTCACTCGTCTGAGAAGCCTGCTTCATGTCAGCTGAAGGGTGCAGCACATCTGAGGAGACAGCAAAGTCTTTTAAACTACCTGTCTATTGCTTCTCATTTCTTGCTGAGACACCACAGGGAGCTCAGCAGGAGGTCTTGGGCAATCTCTAACTGTGAAGGTCGAGGTTATCTTAAGGCTTTAACATTTTGAACTGCCAGCATCTTGTGGTCCTGACTGAGGCTTGATGTGCAACACAAATGTGTTCTGAGACTACAATTTAAGTGTAGCACAGAGGCTAAATGATGTGGGAATGTTGCCTGCCTTCGACATGTAGTAATTAAGGGACTGCAGAGTGGCTGGGTCAGGGAGAAGGCTGCCTCACCAGCCATGGTATTAAATAACAACTTCTATTTGTAGAACTTTATTATTAAACGACATTGTTGTTTACAGTTCTGATTTTGGTCTTCAGATTTTCTCTTTCCCTTGAGGGCTGAAATGTGTTTCAAGTACTTTCATTTTAGGTTGTCTAGATAAAGGAAGTAAATAGTTAGAACTTGAAGTGAATTATTTGGTGCGCATTTTCCTAAGAAACGGAGCTGCTGCGGATATGACGGGTTGGTGGATAGTGGGAAGCAAAAGGAATTAGCTGTTGCACCCCTTTTTCCAGCCTTTTCAGAATAGAGCTCTGGGAATCAGATCAATACAGGGCAGCACTGGTGAAAGTTCAGATATTTATTTATGTGATCCATTTGTTAATTCCCTCTGTGTGTCCTCCTTTCTTTTAGTCCCATTTAGTGCTGGAGGATACTGCTTATGTGCTTGATTAGCTGTGTAAACCCAGTTTTCATCTCTTCCTGTTCCTTGCATTGACTTTTAATTCAAACACTTCATGTTCTCCTGTCTGAGAGAGGTATTTGAGTGTCTAGATGACATAGGAAGTGTTTAAAGGAAAAGGGAGAAAGTGTCAATAAAGGGGAATTTACTAAAGCCACTTTCTCCCATCACCTTCTGTTTGATCCTTTCTGTCTGATTCTTTTCCCTACAAAACAGCTGTCGGTAATCTCTGAATCCAAAATACATGCCACCATCAGAAGTGAATGTCTTCTTTTTTGCCCAAGACTCCTCTCTTTCAGAAAGTCTGCAGTCAGATTTCTTGTTAAAGCCTGTAGCTGCATGAGAATTCTTTATAACATATCACATCCCAGCCTGCAATGTTTTTCTTGCTTCTGTGCAGCACTGTGTGACACCATTATGTACTGTGTGAAACACAAATCCTCTTGTTTTTGTAAAGTATGGCTGGTCTTAGTTATCAGAGCATATACAACATCTATTAAAGGGTTCCCAAACATGTTTTCTTGTCCGCTTTAGAGACAGATTGCAAGTGGATGTACCACAGGGCTTTGAAATGAGGAGTGGGTAACCATAGTACCTAAAATATGATGTGTTATGGGACAGAATTATCTAAGTCATGCATCTGGAAGCTCACCTTCCTTGAGAGATGCAACATCTAGTTCTTTGCAATTTAATTGCTTTTCCTGAGCTTCAGATGCAGTAACGGAAGAGATCTATATTGGTATAAAAACATTTTAATACTCTGAAGGTAAAAAGGAGATAAATTTTACTTTCTGATGAACAAATATGATATAAATGAATGAGAACACCTATGTAACTCTACTCAGCAGGGTGCATAAGAATAAAAAAGGTTATCAAACCTTTAAACTTTCAGTGTTGGGCTTTAAGTGAGTGAAACCAGAATGGTATGTAAGGTTAGTGCAGTCTCTTCTGATGCTGAAACGATTATGCAGTGCTCCAAGTTGTGAACTGTTCTTTTTCGATCCATTATGCTGACCCCAATTCAAACTGACTTTTGACTTTAATTTAACTGAATTTCCACAGCATTGTACCTTGCAGTGGTGATTAGGAGCTGTAAAATCGCACGTATGTTATTGGAAAGCATATAGTTTGCTTTGTATAAAACAGAGACAACTTATTTATCATGAACATGAAAACAATCTGAAAAGTTGTGATCTTCCTCATCAGTCAACTCAATAACATTATTCTAGATGTGTCCTCAAGGTTAACAAAGAGGAGAATCTGCACAATATATAGAGACTATTTTTTATGCCTAAACACAGAGCTTACAAAAGTAAATTTGTAGCATTTTAACAGTGTTTTGCCAGATATAGGTATTGAAATTTATCTTTAGGATGCTGGCTTTATCTTCTTTGTTTTAAGCAACAAAACCATTATTTAAAAATTCTAATAAAATTTTGGAGTTGGTTTAATGAGTATTACCCTAGTCATGTGTATAATTTATGTACCATTTGTGGTCTGCCTGGAAAGCTGACAGTGTGGTATGTGTTGAGATAGCGCTGAAGGTATGATGTGGGCATTAAAGCCAATAACTAATAATACTAATAATAAATCCAAAGAGAAGATCCACATTCTTTTTTTTTGTGGGGAAAGACAGGTAGGATTGTTAAGTAAACTTTCTAAACAAGAAAGTGAAAGTGTAACAGAAAATTCAGTCTGATACTCTTTGCACATCAAACCCTTTCTACTTCTAGATGATCTTTAAGCAGATTTCTGTTGCATCCTTACACAGGTATGCAGAGGTGATACAGCTAGGAAACAATAAAGACTCAAAAAAAAAAAAAGAGTAAAGAACAAAACAGAAGGTAAATAAAATTTATTTCTGATGTTTGACATCCAGAATCCATATTATAGCTGGGGTGAAGGATCTAGGAAAATGATCACACTATGAAGGAAAGAAAAAACAGTGCTGCTGCTGAATTTCTGTAGTTTGCAGCTTTCTGTAATGAAAACTAGAACAGCTGATGTCCCCTGATGCCTTCTTACTCTTTACACATCTTTTGAAACCATCTCCCATTTTGTAACTGGAAACCTCATTTAATTGAGCAGAGTTTTAGATTCTTAATCCTTGGCTCAAAAGAGCTCACCCCTTTCATTTTTAAGTTTTAAACAGTCATTTTTAAATCAGTCTTGGTTTAGCTTGAAGTCAGTTGGATGCACTTGTGACTGCAAAAATGTGACACATACATTTGATTATAAATTTAGTATGTATTCACCTTTCTTTGAATGTTTCCTATAATATAAGAAATTATTTATCTCTGAACTGGACAGTACTGTAGTGTTCTCTTGATGGCTCAAGGAGCATGCATCCTGCTTGAATATTTTAAATTTTACATTTATCATGTTTAAATATGCAGAGAAAATTCCTGCACATCCTGGTCCAGTGTCCCTTTTTTTTTTTTTTTTTGGGTGGGGGTAGGTTTGGGACAGTAAAAAGAGTGCAAATTTTTTACAGTTTAACTTTTAAAAATCTGTTTTCCTTAGTGTGTTTGCCTGTTGTGAATGGAGTTGAAACAGAACATTCAATATGGATATAATATTCTAGACAAGTTAATTTTTTAATCTTGGTAAAATGGCTATGTTTACAATTCGTGTTGCTCTAAAAGAGTAGTTCAATCTGTAGACAACAGGACAATAACGTGAAACAAAGACTTTAGATAATGTATGAATTCATAACTAACATTTTAATTTGGAAAGCCTAGTTCCATCTTCTTGCCAGGTTCTATCTTTTCACATTGAAAGAGGCAATGAGAAAAATGAGGCTTAGTAAGTGTTACGGTAAAAATGATTCATTATTACTTCCTAATCTAATTTTAGAAGTGAAATCACCTCTTTAAGTTATGCCCACAGTTGTATCTTTCTTCCTTTTTCACCTGTTTTATTGTTGCTTATTTTCCAATGAAGTAATTCTGGCAATTGCTTTTGCAATCCCAATTCTGTAATAGGTCAGTATCTTATAGGTTGGTGGATTTAAGCTTTAATAACACAGGTGTACTTTGACCTAGAAACCTATTTTGATTTCATAGTTGTAACATCTGTTGTCCTAACATCTGCCTGCAGTTGGGTTTGCATGCAATTATTTGCTTACAATAAATACGTGATTATTGCATCAATGATATAAAAACTTGGCAGAGGCATCTGAAAGCATTTTACAGGGAGTGGTGGAAAGCCATTATTGGAGGAAGGTATTGGATCAGTCTTTTCCTCGTAGAACATTGTACAGTGTGGCTAGTAAAAGATCTTCCACTGAGCTCTTCAGAAACAGAATTCACAAAGATTTAAGTTCTTATTCAGCTGCCACTGTTTTCTCTCATATGCTGTCAGATGGAGTTGTTCCTAGTTAATTATTCAAAAGAAACCTCTTTGGGCTGTCCTTTCAACTGTTTTCCAGGTGCCATAAACTGCAGATATCAGCAAGAAATAAATTTAGATACAGCACAGTAGGAAGTTTTAAAAGCCAGCACCTTCTGCAAAGGATTGTCAAGAACAATCTGCAAGGAGACTGGTTTTGGCATATAGATTTTGAGCTGAAACAGTAGAGGAGAGGAAGTGCTATTTGCCAGCTCTCACCACCATATGCTTCATTGTAACGTAATGTACAAGGAATACGGAGACAGCAGCTGCTCTAGAGGGAGGTGGCCACTTGTTAGGTTTTGAAACCTTCCTGAGATGTCTGTTCATTTTCTTTTCACTGGTGTGTTTTCCCCTTGCTTACATATTTGCAGGCTAAAGATGTTCACTAAAAGAAAACTATTTTTAGACCACAGTAAAAGAAGAGTGTGGTCTCTTTTTTTGTTGAAATCGAATAATTTTAGGAGGACTTTGAAGTGAAATGTGGGTAGATTTTCATTTTCTGGGTATCCATTCACATCAGGGCATGATGAAACCACATGAGTTAACTCTTGTCTAAGATTGTATGTCTATGATCCTTGATTTCCAGGGGCTTTCCTTGATTTGCATGTGGCCCAATCACATCCACATTTAAGTCACTGTTAAACTTTGCTGATTTAAGTGGCAGAGACAACCAAAAGATAAATGAGGCTTTAGATCTAAAATGGAAGGTTTGTATGATATTCATGGTTAGTTTGCACTGCTCAGGCAGTGAAAGTGATCCCTCTATTGCTGTGAGAAACCTGACATTTGTAGAGCACTTCAGGAACTGTGTGCCTGCAGTGTCATGAAAATGAAGCTTACTTATTTAAATAGAACTATATTTTAAAGAGTATTTTTCTGACTCCTAAGATTTTCCTACCCACTGCATGTAAGAATCTTTCCAGATACACATAACTACAAGCACTTGGGTTTTCAATTAGGCATTCTTAAGTGAATTTGAGAATCCAAAGGGAAGTTGCATCACAGTTTAATGGGATTATAGCAGGGCAAGTTGTTGCAGCATATAATAAAATTAATATATCATATTAGCATTTTTGCTGAGTTTCAGCATCAATACCCTGAAGTAACACTAAAATGCATTGCAACATAAATGTGACCCATATAATGCAGTAAAAATGATGGTTTGCATAGAAGAAAGATGTTACAACTCTTCTTGGAAGGATAAATCTCTTCTAGACAGAAACTTTTGGATCATTATGTATTGATCACCATAGATGCCTCTCTCAGAAAAAGAAATTAGATTAATCTTTGACCAGATACGTATTTTTCTAGTAATATATAGATGATTTTTTAATGGGGGGTAAAAAAGAGAGATAATTATTATATTTTAATTTTTGTATCTTCAATTCTTATACCTTCAACTTTAGGTTATATCTATCTGACCTTCATTATTCAAACCAGCTACTGGGTATCTGGAATATATACTTATTTAGTTATACTTAAAGGTCCCTTTTTCCCTTTTTGTGTGGCTATGCTTGTTACAAGAATTCAAATGTAAGTAGGATTACTGATTTGTAGGTTTAATCATTCTCTACATTACCGTTCACGCCACATTCACATTCCTAAGGGAATTACGTCTCCTTAGGAATCCCATTTCTGAAATAGACTGGATTTTATAGTCTGCAGTGAAATTAAACGTGGATTCTGAATATAATCCTGCAGTCTTAATTCTGCAAAATGTGAGGCAGAAGTTTAAGTCATATTGAAAATGATCACAGAATCACAGAATGTCAGGGACTGGAAGGGACCTTGAAAGATCATCCAGTCTGACTTCCCTGCCAGAGCAGGATCACCTACACCAGAAAACACAGAGATGCATCCATGTGGGTTTTGAGTATCTCAAGAGGGCTTACAGTTCTGTCTGGAATCAGTTCAAAATCATTTTTCAGTGGAGAGTAAAGCTGTAAAAGGACTTTCCCTTCTTTTGGTTCCCATAAGTATAGCTCAGCCCTGGCTGAGGCAACATTTGGTAATTCTGATGAGTATAAAAAAATACAAGTTATAAACAGTCTGTTATTCATACAGAGATTGATCTGAGTCAATCTGGAGTTTTGGCAACTCGGGGACCTTTGCCTTGGGGCTTATTAACTTTCAAGAAAGTTTGTGAACAATGAAATGCACATGAAATGCATGCTTGTTTGTGTTTTGAACAGGAAGTTAACTGCTTCCTTGTCCCTTGAATTGAGAGGATTGTTGCTAAATGTTTAGTCTACTCCAGTTTGTTTTGCATATAAAGCATTTGTTGTCTAAAGCAGCAGAGTAAAATGTGGCAGTTCCAGAGACAGTTGCTTTTAGCTGTAGAACTGTTATTTTATATGTTGTTGGAAATACTTTTTTCACTAAGATTTTACTGTTGTGGTTAATTGCAGTTGTACATAAAAACATGTCTGGTAGGTTAAACCATGAAAGTCAGCAGAATTTAGTTGTAAGGAAGTGAGAAAAACGAAACTGCCTGTTTGTGAGAAATGAGGATGAATTAGTTTTGACTATGAAGAAGGTTACTTAATTGCTGTATTAATGCCTAACCACCCCAAGCTACTCAGCTGCCAACAGCCAATTTAAAGAACAGAAATGCAAGAGACCAAATGCAGCTCTTTGTCCAGAGGAATTTTCCTCAGAGTGAAAATAGCTGCTTCAGATCTGTTACAGGCCTGTGGATTTTTGATAGCTTTTGAAAAGTGGATGACTGCACATTCAGTTTCACATCTTTAACTGCACACTGTCGCTTTGGTATTAATTGTTCAGAAGGCATTGTGTGCTGTTTACCATTAGAGAAGTTAATATCTGATGTTTTCTTCTCTTCAGCCACCAGAAAAAGAGGGTGGTCTGCCTCGCCAGGTGGGCAATAAGACAGAATGTGGCCTCTTGGGATTTGTCCTGGATTTGAAGCAGGATTATGAGCCTGTTCGGAACCTCATCCCCGAGGAGAAACTCTATAAAGTTTACACCTTCAACTCTGTGAGAAAGTCAATGAGTACTGTCATTAAAATGCCAGATGGTAGCTTCCGAATGTACAGCAAAGGAGCTTCGGAAATTGTTCTGAAGAAGTAAGTTCAAAGGATTAGTTGCTGTGCTCTTCCGAAGTGCAAAACCATCCCGTGTGGGTATTTGGAATTTGCTACTTCCAGTAGAAGTATGACACACTTCAGTGGTATAAACTGTTATTGTGCTTTTCTAGGTTTTTCTAAGTGCTCACTCTTGCAAAACTGTTTGGCTTATTTTAATTTTCCTTGGCTAGCCAAAGAATTGAGTCTACATTCAGTACTTTGTGACTGGATTCTTTACGTTGCACCCATTTGGAAAATAAGGATTTTTCAATTTCATTGTAATTTGTCATCTCGTTAATTATATAGCTGTTGAGAAAAGAATGGATGAAGGGCTCTTGGAGTCTCTGTAATAAGTGGCAAATTCTCTCTGATGTTTCAGTAGTGAATTTTCTTTTTTAATCTAGAAATTTTCACTACAAATTTAAAGCTTGCCATCAAAAAGGAAAATGTTGAATGAAACAAGCCGATACAAGGAAATAATTTTCAGCAGGATAGAAAGTCAACCTTTTTTTTCCTTTTTTTTTTTTTTTTTCTCTTAAATAAAAAGGTGTTCCAGGATCCTTAATTCAGCTGGTGAACCTCGTATCTTCAGACCACGGGACCGAGATGAAATGGTGAAGAAGGTGATTGAACCTATGGCCTGTGATGGACTGAGAACTATCTGCGTTGCTTTCCGAGACTTTAACAGCAGCCCAGAGCCTGACTGGGACAATGAGAATGACATTTTGTCTGACTTGACTTGCATTTGTGTCGTTGGCATTGAAGACCCAGTAAGGCCAGAGGTATGTTGAATTCTTACATTATAAAGCATTTCTCATAGAACTGAACATAAATTGAACTAAAGATTTCTTGCAGTTTTTATCTTTTTTCCCCTCCTTTTCTAATGAGCTCTGTCAGAGAAGATAGAAATAGCTTTAGAAATAGGCTTTACTTGATCAAAAGTCAAATAATTAACCTGATAAAAATCAATTATTAATCAACCAATAATTAATTGAAATTAAACAAAATAGGACTTTTTGAACTGCAGAATTGAGATGACTTAACCTCTGCTGAAGGAGTAGTATAGAGGAGGACTGATCAGCAGAAGTTTTATTATGCTCACATATATTAAATCATTTTCATTGAAGTAATGCAGTGATGTGCAACTCATCAGTAGAGAAAAGATGTGTGGTGGCAAAGTGCCATGATTATAACTGCAGCATATTCACCTTCCACAGAAATTGCACAGTCTTGGAGTTGTGTGATTTAGTAGCAGCTGCCAACTCACTAATTGAAGATTGCGGCTGGTGGCTACTAATTTTAAATGTATTCGGCCAGGGAAAACTTTTGCCGTGGAGAGGCTACAGATTCCATGGATGATACATGTAGATGGCTCATAACAATATGACTAAAATGTGAGCTCAATTAAGCAGAGCATTTAAATAAGTATCAGGTGTGGACATTGAAGCGTGTGCCTGCTACTATGCTTGTAAATTATGTTGCTACAATAACACAAAAGGTAGATTAAGAGGTAGAAATTAGGGGCTTGACTGGTGTATACAGCTTGATAATGAATCTTGACAGTGGAGAATTGATTCCATTTTACACTTTGGAAACTGTGACAGAAGGTAGGTCCCAAAGTTGAAAGTGCTGAGCATAAAATGGAGGCATTTTGGATATCTTTGGTGCTTTTCTCGCTGACTCAACCGCATGTGTGCGGCTATGGCTGCTGTGTAGGCAGAGCTGCAGCTGCCCCAGAACCTCCTGCATTCGGAGGGGAAGCGGCTGATGCCCTCCTATTACATGCCAAGAAATCCACTCTTCAGTTCTGCTGTTACTTCAATGGGTGATTAATGACTGTGACTCACTTTGGAGTAAGGTAGTTGAAAGATAACTCAGTTCCTCTTACACCAAACGGGTGGGCTTCTGCAGCAAAAGGTAAGTAGCTTGGTACCAATTTTGGTGTTTTTTTAATATTCTGTCTAGTTTTACATTTTTGTTGGATTTTTTTAAAATCATATCTGAATCTTTATATTTGATCCACTGGGAATTGGTGGCAATGATGGACATGTTAGGAAAATTCTATTTTCTATTTACTAAAACATCAAAAGCATAACTTAACTTGATTTATTTCCCCAAGCCTTTATAAAGTAGGCTCTTAGATACTTCTGACTGCTGTAACTTTGGAAACTTAGCCCAAACTAATTACAACTACAGGTAGCAACTGCATAACTATGCTTTGTGTGATAATGGACTTTCTTGGGGTTTTTCTAGTAGCAAGAAGGTTGTAATGTAAATGAATCTTGCTTGAGTGGAAAAGGTGTGATTAACTCCATGTCTCCACAGTCATCAGATAAACAGCATTCACTTTATCTGTCATCGGATGCTCTCTTGCTGCTAATCCATCTGCCCCTGCACCTGACATGTCAGGTCTTTAAAAATGTTTTAAAATGTTCTTAACATGCTTTGTCTGCAATGACCCCTTAATGCTGTAGCTGATACAGATATAAACTCAGAAGGTTGTAATTGGCAGTGACCACTGGTTCTGTAGTCAGCCTCTCTTTCCCCCAATGATTATTTGTGATACCTGATAAAGAATATCTGTAAGTCAGGTAATTCATGGCGTGACAGATGGGGGGAATGGGCAGCAGTGAGATTTGCAGTTATTATTGAAAATAGCTGCAAACTACCCTTTCATGTTGTTCTTATGAATGTGTTTTATAAGAGAAATGCTCTCATCTCATAGGGGATAATTTCTTAGGAGCCAGAGGTAAAAATGAATAGCGTTGCTAAAAATAAAGAGGTCAAGTCTGACTCTGTGTAAAGGATCAAAGAAGATGAAGACAGGAAAATGTTTTATTTCTAGATAATTATTTGAATAATGTATTAAATTTCTTGTCATTTAACACCAGAAGGTTCAGTAACACTTATTTCATTGCAAGGCATGCAATAAAACCTTCCTCATTTCAGAATTTTACCAAATGTTGGACTTTTTTTGGGACGTTTGGGGAGAGGTATTTTACTCATTCCCCTTTTTGACTGTTTAATGTGGTAGTAACATCACAAGAAAAAAAAAAACCAACAATATTTATATCATTACTACTTCACACATTGATAAAAAGCAGTATCAGCACCTTGGGAAAAGAATATAAACTGAAAAAAAATGAAAAAAAAACAAACCAGAAGAAAACCATAAAAATCTGGAATACTGTTCAGGTATGGAATACCTGACTTAGAGGGGTATCATCTTATTTATGTATTTATTAGAGTGGTGAAATTACCATTGTCCATGCAAGTAGTGAACTGCTCTAAGGGAGCTTAGTATTTTGCCAGAATTAAATCCGTTAATTGGAGTTAGCACTGAAGTTTATGAATTTTCAAAGTACTTTGTACAGGGGAAACAAGGACATAAAAAAGTGGAAATGGTACAGCCACCAACGTTTTATTAATATTGGTGGCTGTATTCGAGGATATCAGAATTTATAATGATAGATGAGGTGATTCCAGTAGAACAACCCTATGTCATCATCCTGTCAGCCTGTAGTTCCCTTTAAATTGCATTCCCATTTTCCTTAGGGAAGGCTCAGCGTTTTCCTTTTCCCTAAGATGACTGTTGGAGTTAACATGGGCATGGTGGCAACTTCCTTGTTTCCACAGAGCTCCCGTGGCATGTTGCTCATGCTCATCTTTGGAGAATTTCTGTGCACAAATACCTGTGGTGTCAGTGATGTTGTGTAAGCATGGGTTCAGAGATAAGATCATCTCTTCTGACGATATTTCTGGGGACTTTCTTGCACTTGCATTTCCTTTCATACATTAAAAGAAACTGTTTGGATGAATTATTCATAATGATATCCAGCACCTGATCAGTTTTATCTGGCATATGGGCACCGGGCACCCCTGACTTTTGTATAATTCCTAGGTTAATTCACACACGAGCTCGTTCATTGACTGCTGTTCTGATCAAGCATGGAAATACCTGCTTGATATTTATCTCTTGAGTGTGTGTGTTTTTTTTTTTCTTGGGTAAATATACAAGAAGAGAACAAACAGAATGATGTCTCGTTCCTGTAGAGATTTCTCTGTTGATTTTGACAGTCTTCCTGGATTGATTTTAATGAGTCTGTGCTGGCTCACATTGATTTGCCAATGTACGCCTACAATCTGTTATTTCTGGGAGAGGAACATAAATCACTTCCAAATGTCACCTATTTATTTGTCACCTGATTCTGACAGATATTCCTGCACTGGATAATTTATGCATGTATGCATGCATGCATGCATTAGGAGGCGTTCTTTGCAGAGAGAAAATAAACCAGAACATTTAAAAACATGTACTTAAGCTCTGCAAAACTGGTGGAAAATATCTGCTTCCACTGCCCACTCAGTCTGCCAACACTCTTTCTTCCTTACAGCAATAAAAAAATATGAACAATATTTTAACTGTAATTACTGTACACAGTATTAAATCAGATACCACCCACCAGCTGTCCAAAAAATGAGAGAAGAGGAAAATAGAATTATTTTTCTAGTTATATGTTGAAACTAGGTTGTCCTCCCATGCCCTTGGTTAATAGGACTGGCACTTTGTGTGAGCAGACTGTTTTTTATGGGTAATTTATTTTTCCTCTTTGTGGTTCATACCCTGTGCTGGGCTAACAGAAAATCATCTAAGTCTGTCATATCCTATGTATGAGGGGTCACCACAGTAAAGTGGATACTACGGGCATTCCAAACTGGCAAATGGAATATAGCCAGGATTATTAATGTGGAAACCGGGTAAATCAGGAGTCATTTGCTTAAGTAATAGATTTAATCTGATTGTATGTCTCCCATAGAAGTCCATTTCATAACGCTAAAAGGCTTCAGGTCCAAATACCACTTGTGGAAAGAAAACTCTCAGTGAGCAGAGATGAGGAAATGTGAAGATAAATGTCTGTCCCTAAATTTTTATCTTGGTTCTGTAATCTGCATTGACAGAGTCATTCTGCAAACAGCACATTCTGTGGATGCAGTCTGAGGGTGGAGTGATTTTTGTCATAATCATGGGAAAAGTACTAGTCTGAGCTTCAACTGGGTGTTACTTTAGTGAGGCATTTTGGAAAACAGAATCATAAAATCATAGAATGGTTTAGGTCGGAATGGACCTCAAAGATCATCTAGTTCCAGCCCCCTGCCATAGGCAGGGACACCTCCCACTAGAACAGGTCATTCAAGTCCTCAAGAAACTTCACAGCTGCCTTTAAGAAAGATGCAGAAACAATATGAAGTTTGTATTCACTGATTAGAATGATAATGATCTACAATATAGTTTAAGGGTATTTAACTTCAGTCTTGACATGCAGTCCAAGATCTCTAGCTTTTCTGGCCCCATGAAATCATTAGAAGCCCAGCATTCGCCACACTGCATCAGAGCAGTGGCTGTCGTGGAAAAGGAAATGTCTTGCCCTCAGCAGCAGCACATACTCAAATAATGCACAAAAAGAAATGCACAAAATTAACAGTGTAATATTGTAGATGCTGACTCCTTTTCTTAATATTTTCTGTACTAATGAATGAGATGAATCCACTCGAATTTGCTTTGACTTCTGCAATACACTTATCTCTAAAATAAAGATTAAGATCAGCAAGCTGCACTCAGCTGGCAATAGGATATAATAAGGCAGCGCTGTTATATCTAGTAATATACATGTTGGTACCCTCCCTTAAATAGTTTTAAAATTAATATTATTTTAATTATTTATGTTGATTATTTTCTGAAGAGATCAGCTAATAACTAAAATTGTATTTCAGTTTTACAGTTTTGAAATAGGTGAATTATTTATGGCATTTGAAACTTGTTTATTTAGGAATACTACCTGTTGATATGCATGAGTTAATATACTAGATTACAATAAGATATATGCTAGATTACAATAAACTATATGGTAGATTAGAATAAGCTTTTCAATTATTTTGTAGCCAGGTGGGGGTCGGTCTCTTCTCCCAGGCAGCCAGCAACAGAACAAAGGGACACAGTCTCAAATTCTGATGGAGGAAGTATAGGCTGGATGTTAGGAGGAAGTTCCTCACAGAGGGAGTGATTTGCCATTGGAATGGGCTGCCCAGGGAGGTGGTGGACTCACTGTCCCTGGAGGTGTTCAAGAAAAGACCGGATTAGGCACTTAGTGCCATGATCTAGTTGATTGGATAGGGCTGGGTGCTAGATTGGACTGGATGATCTTGGAGATCTCTTCCAGCCTAGTTGATTCCATGATTCTATGATTTTATTGAGAGGAAAGTTTGGATCCTAAGTTAGATATTTTTCTATATCTAATATATGTATTCTCTCATCATAATTATATGTATGTTGAGTATGCTAGGTTCAGCATTCTGTACCTTGATACTAAAGGCCAAAGAAAGCTACAGAGTACTCCTTTTATTAAAGCCAGGAGAAGCTTTAAGCAGATGATATAAAAAATTGGGTTTTGTGCTTATTGATGCCAGATTTACCGTGCCTGTGATGTAACTTCCGCTGGGAAATAGTCAGGTTCTATGAAATAACATATATGATTTATCTTTTTGCTTCCTGAATTTCTTGGCCTCAGAATGTTCTGATTGAGAACACCTGACTTACACTGATTTCTTATCTAGGAATTTTCTTTCCCAATATACTGCATTTGTAGGTTCCAGAAGCCATAAGAAAGTGCCAGCGAGCTGGAATTACAGTCCGCATGGTTACTGGAGACAACATCAATACAGCACGTGCCATTGCCATAAAATGTGGAATCATTCATCCAGGAGAGGACTTTCTCTGCCTTGAGGGGAAAGAGTTTAACAGAAGGATCCGGAATGAGAAGGGAGAGGTAATTCATATTGTAGATATGCTATTAAAATATAGTTGAGAACACTGCAATGTTTCTCCTGCACCACGTGTCGGTAAAGGCTACTTGGAGAGACTGCTGCATCTTTCAAGCTGTAGCCTTTTGCAATTCAAAATCCCAGCAAAAGTCTCATCTTGTTAAACTGATAGAGCAACTATCAGTTTAACACTTGCCTAATTCAGCACGTTTAGAACCACAGAACAGTCTGTAAGAAATCAAAAGTAACACTGGAGCAAGTTTGTTAACAGAGATGAGAAGAGAGCTCAGCAGCCATTTGCAAGTCTGTCTCATAAAAATGAGATCTGTAAAGAGAACCAGCTCTTCTCCTTTCTTTATGCCACTTTAGCTGATGTACTGCTATAGCCACTCTATTTGCATAACTTAATCTATTCTTCAGATTATCAGCTCTTCCTAAAAGATGAAGTTAACACACAGACTATTTGAGTCAGCTTTATAAAAGTAAACACTGCTGTATCTTTTCCATTATTAATGAATAAACACAGCTATTTGCTCCTTGCTTTGACTGATTAATGGAATCCTGGGAATGTTAGTATATGTCATGGGTTTGTCCTTGTTGCTATTAGTGTACAAAGAAAATCGTGGCATTGTTGATGCCAAAATGAAGAACTTGAATTCAAGTGTGGAATAGAGCAATAAATCTCTATTTGTAAATACAGAATCATCATAGAATCATGTTTGATCGGCTTTGAGAAATCCACTGTCCTTTACCTAGACTTGTGAGTCTGAGTGGAATTGTTCATAAAGATGCTAAGAAAGGCTGATTAGATACTGTGGCAAAATTTACCTGTGTTAGCCAGCAACTGAGCTTTGGTAGTAATAGAAAGCTGCCTTTTTAGATTATTCCTCCTTTGCAGTGTCAAGGGATGTTGTAATTTTTCTCTGCTTTTTGGAGAGAAGTAGCAGAGTAGTGAAGTGAATCATCTGACATGTGGACACAAATATGTTTTGCATTTTGTTAATCACAGCCTAACAGCTTCCCTGGTTTAGGTGGGTTTTTTTGTGTGTTCCTCTCCCCCAGATTGAGCAAGAGCGGATTGACAAAATCTGGCCAAAGCTTCGAGTGCTTGCTCGCTCGTCTCCCACGGACAAACACACTCTGGTGAAAGGTGCGTGCGTAGTGCTTCCATGTCTGTATGAATATGATTGACACAGCTATTGAAGCATGCTAAGCACACCATCTGCGTTGTGAAAACAACTATACCTGAGTTTTTACCTTTAGCTTCATCTCTATACACCATGCAAGGAAATTTCTCTGAAACCAAGTCTCTTGTGTTTGGGTTCTACCTGAGCCTTCACATGGAAAATAGTAGGAAACTGTCTGGCAGGAATAACAGACATATAATAAGATGTCTGGAAGGAAACGTAGGCAATCTTACATTTGCCTTGAGGCTTTTAATTGGAATAAAATAAAGCTCTAGCTGGGAAGAGAAAATGTGTGTTTGCTGCTTAGAGAGAAAACATTGAGAAGTTGTTCTTCATATAAACAGGATGTAGATTTTGTAGTCTTTCCCTGTGCGTCTTTCTGAAGGAAAGAAGAACAAGGTCATTTACAAATGCATCTGTTCTCCACAATTATTTTTAGAGTATTCCAAGATAAAAAACCTTTTCATGATACAATAGCTGTTATTTGAGATCGTGTAACCAGGAGCTGCCCTCTTCAGCATTGTTTTCCTGTAGGCTCACTAACTATACAGCTTACATTGGCTTCCTCAAGTTTTCTGGCCCTATTTTAAAAGCCAGGTTTTGTCCTATAAAAACAGCACCATCCGGGTCATATTTTCTTATCATGCTGTCTGCAGATGGAATGCTCTATAAAAATTTGTTTGCAGATTTCTTTATAAAGCCTTCTCTACAAAGCCTTTATAACACACTCCTTGATCACTTGAAAACTTAATCTGTTGGCCTTGAAGCTCACACTTAAAAGACAGCTGACGAAATAAGGAAATTTCAGATCAGAAATAATGTCATTTTTGGCTATGGTAAGATGAGGGGCCAGCACAGACAGAAGCTACACTGGTAGATGGCTGTAGTTGCTTGCTTCCTGATGAAGAAAGAACTGGACTGTTTTACTAAGGCAGTAGAAAGCCTGGAGAGATGCTTCTTAGCAGTTATTGGAGGAGCTACAATTCAAGATAAGATTCAACCATCAGTTACATGTTTTCAGTTGGTGAATGTGTTAGTCAAATAATAATTCACATTACAGTAGGGAATAATTTTTGGATCTATCCTTTTGGTATGGCAAAGTGTTATTGATACGGCTCCATATCTGATTACAAAGGCTTTTGGTGCAGTGTGCAGTTATACATAGTGCCTAAATGACTGGAGCAAAAGTTCCATTGTCAGTTTGAAGACTGAATCAGTTGGGTGCTTTGGGATTGGGACCAGCCTATGTGAAGAGTAGTGGAAGCAAGGATCATTCAGGAGAACTAAGATGGGGGAGGGAGAATGGAGGAGGAGCTGGGTACCTTCTGTTGTTACTTAGCCTTTGCGGACAATATCCACACCAGTGGTCTCCCAGGTGCGGTGCACACAACACAGGAAGAGTCCCCTGGAGTGCAGGAAGAAAGTATTTTTACCATTATTAAATTGAAGGCTATTTTAAAAGTAGTGTTTATTTCTTATCCATCTCATCCTTTTCGAATGTATGTTTCACAATGTACCTATTATAGTAGAGATGGTTGAATCCTCATCCCTGCAGGTGTTTCAAAGACACAGAGATGTGGTGCTGAGGGACATGGTTTAGCACCAGACTTGATAGAGGTAGAAAATGGTTGGACTTGATGATCTTAAAAATCTTTTCCAGCCCAAAAGATTCTATGATATGTAAGATTTAGAAATAATATACTTATTGTGGGAGTGTCTGCTCAGAGATTTTGCCAGGAGAAGTTCAAGATTAAAAAGGTTTGGAGACCTTTGGCTTGGGCAACATAATTATTAGCTCCATAGGTCAGCACAAAGTTAGCTAGGTCTGCAAACTTCCCTGGTGCATATAAAATAATGTCTTCCAGCTGCTAGAGAACATGACTTGTACAGCCTAATAGATTATTTGTTTCAGAAACACACAACAATTTGTGCTTCATTAAGTGGATTAAATGAGTCCCGTGGGAGTACTCATTTGAATCATTCCAGATTTTCCCTTAAGAGAAAAAGGAAACCTTTGCCAGACAAGATGAAATCAATAAAGATCCAAAGAAAAATAAGCAACAAATTATTGTTTTACAGCATAAGCACTTTGACAATCCAAAGGCTATTTGCTACAACTCAATACCTTATGCAACTAATACAAGTAACGTTTCAAAGATGTGACAAGGTCAAATGAAAGAGTAATTAAGTATCTAACAAAGTTCAAGAAGAAGTCTGTGGAAAATTATGATGGAATTTTGTGGCCGGTAATACTCCAAGGGCCATTAAAAGTTACAAGAAACTATTTAAATGTTCACTAGTTTTTGGGCCTCTTGTTAAAATGTTATGTTTTTTCTCAGACACTTGAGGGATCAAGAGGATTTTCTCTTCTTTGATGTATTCTATCTGCTCTAGGGTAAAAACACACATCACAAAATAAACTTTTTTTATATTTAATTTTTAATGACACACAGCTGCTGGAGGGAATATTTTTTTCTCCTTAACATAGCACAATCCCACCCAGCAAAAGGATCATTTTTATTTTGTGTTTTTGTTTTTACTACTGCAAAGGGACTGGAGAAAGGCACAGTTCAGCATTTCAGGCTGGGCAGACAGTTCCCTCTCAAATATTTATAGCTTTGAAGTAGAGGTAGGTTGGAAAAAGAAGTCAAAATGGTTTATTATCACAAACTCTCAGTGAAACACGAATGTGAGATATTTCAATCCAATTGGAATAACTAATAATAATTTTATGACATTCATTGGTATCAGATCATATATTTTTACCCTATTTCAAAACAGAACAAGTGAAAATGCATATAAATGATACTGATGTGTCCTTATAATGCTATTACTGTAAGACTTGAATTAAAAAAAAAATAAATACTATGGGAAGTAACTGTTTAGCTCTGATGGGAAATATTTTCTTAGGAGAAGGTATAAAAAAGATCAGCCAAATATTCAGTATACTAGTTCAGAAAGCTCTACTTTCTAATAAGTTTAAAATAGACTGGAATTATTTTTCTGTGTTACTAAAAACAACTCATGTAATGGTGATTTAGTAACAAGCAGAGAGGGAACGTTAAAGAAGATAATATTTTTAATAATTACCCTTAATTAGTAAAATATTTAAATGTTCTGGCATGGGATGGTTTTATATTCATGACCTCATCAATGCCCTGAGACCAGTTACAATAACAAAAATATCTGAAGTTGTATTAATTGAAATTCTGAAATTAAATATCAGCATGTTGCAGACTGTAAGTTGTTTTGATTTCCACTGGAGAGAGAAATGTAATATTTATTTATATTCAAATTCATATGAAGAAATATGAAAATATGACCTGTACCTCGGTGTAAAAAGTCAGTTTCAACCTACTCTTCCCTGAAGAACATAAAAATAGTTAAAATAAAGCAGTGAGGAATGGTGCACTTGAATCTAGATTTTTACACTTTGTAAATACTATTTAGGTCTCTCTAGTCTGTGTCAGGTGTAACTCTGTGGGAGGCATTGATGCCTTCAAGGTTCCTCCCTAGAGATTCAGCCTGCAAAGCACATTAGTGTGTACTTTGTACTTAAATCCAGGCATTTTAGCCATGTGCTTCTCTGCCATTCTAATATCATCAACTTTATGGAGCGCTATTCATGTAAGAACTCCCTATGCTGTCTGTCATGCTGTATCCATAACGCTTTTACAATAACCTTTAAGTTCTATTCCTGCATATATATGTCTCTTTCAGACAGACTGCCTAAATTCTTGATAAAATTCTTGATAAATTAAGAGGGAGCTTCAAAAGTTTGGAAATATTAAAAGCTAATCTGAACAGAACATAGCTATAAACATATATTACTACATCTGTTTAGCTTGTCAAAGAAATATAAGTGTGTAAGCACATGGGATGATCAGCTTTACTGCTTCAGTGACACCTGAACTGGGGTGCAGCTTTGAAATGCTCTGCTATAGCTAAGGTTTTCCTGTCTGCATGTGCTGAATTAATCTGTTGAGGCAGAAAGAAACCAACAGTTTCTTACTGATGAAACTCTTAAGGGTGCCAATGCAAGTAAGAATTATTTAAATGAAGTGGCATTTGTTCTACAGTAAAGGGAGAACTTGAAGTTATACTTGATGGTTTTGATCTGAGCCATGGATACAGATAGCTCCTTGCAAAAGAAATGGAAGACACATTGTTAATTAATATCCTTTATATTATTATCCTGAGTGAATTTGATTTAATACCTGCTTAATGTCAGATGGTAGGAAGGTAGAAGATCCAGGCTATATTTCACTTTCAGCTTTGTGTGCAGTGCTGTACCACTTATAGAAAGCTAGCTCTTGAAAGCTGTGCAGAATTGTTTTAAACATCATCTTTTCCCTCATCAGAAACGTGCTGCTTGCTCTGGAAAAAAACTAAGCCTTCTGCAAGCTACATGGCTGCTCCTCAAATTCTTGCAGCATCAGCAGCACGTGTGTGGAACACACTCTAATGCCCTAGGTGTATTCCTGTGCCCGTTCAATGAAATTGTTTTTGACAGAGGAAAGTTGTGGCCAAACAGCTTAAAATGAGGGAACAGACCAATGAAAGCAAAGGCTGTTGTGGGAGGAAGCTTGGCTGAGTTGAGAAATTCCCCTGCCATACTTTACAGACCTGTTTTTATTAAATTACTGTATGTAAGCATTCAGCTGGAGTAAAAGAGTTTATTTGGAAGAAATCTCCTGGATGTTAAACATGACTTAGTAATACTGAAGCTCCTTTTTATCTGGTTTGATTGAGTGGAAAGGCCAGTGAATATTAGAAAAATGGGCATTCTCTGTACTGGCAGTCTGTCAGGTCATGCCCTTATTTACATTCTTCACTGATCACTGAAGCAGTTGCTCTCCAAACGTTGAGATTGCAGAGGGAGTAAGAACAATCAGTAGGAATTTACTGGTGTAAAATCTATACAGATTTATTATTCAATGCTGGAGAAAATTCTTGAGAAAAAAAGCCTTATCACAACTACTAACAGAATGATACAAAAGAAATTAAGTAAAAGTAGATGTGATTAGGAAGGAAGCAGTGCTGGAAAGAAGACAAGTACTCAGAAATGTGGGAAAGAGCAGAGGAGGAACAGATTAAAGAGAGCCTACAGGAGTCAGGGGGTGTAAGTACAGCTATGATAAATCCTCTGATCCAAATAATCACTGCTGCTTCAGTTTAGGAATTTGTCTGACACAGAAATGAAAGTTCCAAAAGATCTCTCTTCCTATGAACTGCACAGAAGTCTATCCCGGCAGTGCTGTGCCATGCACCAATGTATTTTTGATGACACTAGCAGTGGTCACTGTGATGAAGGGATGTGGCTGAGATGCTGATGATAGCCAAGACCATTTTCTCTCTGTTTTTCCATGACTGCTGATTATGCAGTTCTGTGCTTTGGAAGCTGCTGGGCTTATCCCAGCTGTATAGGTTGTTTTTAGGGATAAAAATTACTATTAAGCCTTTTGAACCATTACTAAGCCCTGGCAATTACTTAGCTGCATCCAGCAACTGACTGATGCAGGGCTGCTGGTAGTACAGTCATTGACAGAGCACTGTTTATGAGGATGCCATTTGTTAGAGCCTCTTCAACTTGATTGGGGTAGTGCTCCCACTTGGAATCCAGTTGTGAGAGAATGCTATCTACCTGTTTGGAGCAGTTAATACCATAACATGTCAGAGATTTCAACAAATATTTTCAGAATCTTAAACCATTAATTTAACATCAAAGGATATGTTAATAACAAGAAGGGAAGACCAAGATAAATGCTTTTAACAATAATGGCAGCTGATGTCCCTGTTTTTTTTCAGTAATATCAAAGGCAAATCACCTCAACAAATTGAAGCTCTAATTATAGAATCTTATCAGAATAATGTGTGTTTATCTGAGTTCATACTGCCAGTGGAAAGTGAATAGGCTTTTTTCTGATTTTTGTAAGACCAAAAAATACAAGACCCTCACTGCTTCCATCCTGCATTGCAATCTTCTGGGGCCCTGATAAGCCTGAACCTTGCCAAGAGGCAGCTATTGCTCTATAATCTGCAATTTCCTATTTCGGGTTAGTTATCAGATATGTGAGTTATTTTTTTTCCATCATAGAATGAAAGCTTTTCATACTAGGCAGGTGCTGATAATTGTTTTCAGAGGTTATGGCTTTGTGCAAAATTTTGTCATTTTTCCTCTCTATGTTATCAATATGGAGAGATGTTCTTCTAGCCTTGTGCCATTTCGAGCACAACAAGATTGTGTTCTGGACTCAGGTTCAAATGGAATTGAAATTTCATTTTCATCAAATGAAAACATGAGTGATGAAAGAGCCTCATTCTACTAAAAAACTGGGCTGCCTCTGTAACCCTAGAAAAAGTCTTTATTCTTCTCCTTTCTTTGCCCCATCTGCATAAGTCAAAAATACTTCCCTCCAGGCTAGTTGGATCAAACTTGAGTCACCAACTGAAAAGTGCTATCTTTTCTCAAATGATCTCACAATGCAAGCAGAAATTATTTTGTTGTGTCTATTTATTAAAATGTTTGGCTCCAGAATTTAAAGAATTCTTTTAGATCTTCTTGATCATTGTTTGGCAGAAATGAACAAGTCTGTTAACATGCTAATTGGACTCCAGCTAAATAAAATTTGTCTCTGACATTTGTTATCCTTAGGTTAAACTGATTGCTGGAAGGCATCCCGGTAAAGCAGATATTGCAGTTCAGACCCAGCTTAGGAGAGCTTTAAGCATGAACTTAAATCTGGCAAATCCTTTCCACTGATGTTTAATCAGGGAGCTGGCCTGAAATGGGTTTACTGCGGCACTTAATTTTGAACAGTAGAAATCTTCCAAAAGAACATAATGAGCCGATCTCATTCCCTTTGAACTCTATGCAGGTTTTGGTGAGGCAGATTCGGAAGATTCCAGTAGTGAATAGTAGTAATGACACTTTCACTGTTTTTCTTTAAAAGCAATAGTAATATTAATCTGTAAGCATTTTGTGATATTATGCACTCTACATTACACAAACCCTACCATTTTTAGAGTGAATTTTTGTCCTGCTAATTATTTTTTTCAGTATGTATGTATACACACTCACATACATTTTTTTTTTGCAGGGATTATTGACAGCACACAGGTGGAACAGAGACAGGTTGTAGCTGTGACTGGTGATGGAACCAACGATGGACCAGCACTTAAAAAAGCTGATGTTGGCTTTGCAATGGTATAGTCTTGGGCATATTTCTTGGTGATTGTGCCATTACAAATTTGGTGTAGAGTTTTTTTTATTCATTAAGTGTTGAGAAAATTGCTTAGCCATTTTACGTCAGTGAAGCAACATACTGGAATTGCTGAGTTACAGAATCCTTTAGTTTACTGGGTTAGATCCACTGTGGTAGGGGAACAGGACTTCTGAGAAGTGGCTGAGGGAACTGAGGTTGTTTAGTCTGCAGAAAAGGAGGCTGAGGGGAGACCTGGCTCTCTACAACTATCTGAAAGGAGGTTGGAGCGAGCTGGGTGTTGGTCTCTTCTCCCTAGGAATGAGTGACAGGATAAGAGGAAATGACCTGAAACTTCACTAGGGGAGGTTTAAGTTGAACATCAGAAGAAATTTCTTCCTTGGAAGTACTCTCAAATACTGGAACAGGCTGCCCAGATAGGTGTTCGAATTGCCACCTCTGGAGGTGTTTACAAGACACAGAGATGTGGTGCTGAGGGACATCGTTTAGCACCAGGCTTGGCTTGATTAGGGAATGATTGCATTTGATCTTAAAAATGTTTTGCAACTGAAATGATTCTACGATTCTAAGGTTTACTCATATTGCTTGTTTCATACTTTTCCAATATTTTGTCTAAAGTAATTGTCTGCTATTTGCAGAGTCCTGTGCCAATACAGTAAGGTGAATTCTGTGTTCCTCTCAATAGTGCAGTACTATTTTGCTTTGGCAAAATCCATTAGTAACTGTAATGATGCATACACTGAATCTGAAGGCATTAATATGTACTAGACTATATATTAAGATACATAACTCTAATTTTTGATAGCAATTCTGTCCATGTCTATTAATAAAATATCATCAATGATAAAAATAACTCAGAGGATCAGTAGTCATTAAGCTGATAATTTAAAACACTCAAAACTATCATCACATGAATTCAACTGCTCTCCATCAATTCCCTTTTCCATGTCCTTATTCACTTTCAAAATTAGGCCAAATGAGCTAACTTCCTAGGAGACAGAAAATGCAGAATATCCTCAGCAGCTACTGGGAGTGCTGGGAAGTCTCTGTGTAACTGTGGAGTTGAATGAGTTATAAAGATTTGTATTATACCTGTTTTTGTACTTCCTAGCAAGTAATTTTTTTCACAATTCTTTTTTTCCAGGGTATTGCTGGAACAGATGTTGCAAAGGAAGCCTCAGATATCATCCTGACAGACGACAATTTCAGTAGCATTGTGAAGGCTGTGATGTGGGGACGCAACGTCTATGACAGCATTTCCAAGTTCCTGCAGTTCCAGCTCACTGTTAACATTGTGGCTGTGATTGTGGCTTTCACTGGTGCATGCATTACCCAGGTGAGGGTAACTTCAGTAAGGCAGCTTGCTTGAAGTACAAGGCCAAATCCTGCCAAGCTACATTTTCTTTGATTTAATGGTGGTTTATGTTTGATTCTTGCTTCGTCCAACAGCAAGTCAGCTTTCTGAAATTCTTCTTAGCATTAAGAGTGTATTTAAGATCAAGCTGCTAAATATAAAATAGCTGTTGACGTAAGTGTACTAATCCATTTTCTCTTGGAAATTAATTGCTTTTAGGAGCTGCTAAATTTTGTGCTGCCTCCATCCAGCTCCCAGATTTTGATTACATATTATGGTCATGACTGAGTCTGTGGTGATAGGGCAGAAAGTGGCAGGGATTGGGAGAAGGAAGAGGTGATACAACTTTGCCTTTTCCTTTCAGAATATTTTACTATTAAGTATGTATTTCTTGTTGAATTATGGAATGGAATTATTTTCAGGAGAGCAGTACAGACATACAGAAGTAATCATCCCAGGAGGGGAGCTTTTTTGACTGATAAAATTATTTTGTTGCTTTTAGGCAATTCTTTTTAACAGTAGATGCAAATGACAAGCTAGTTAAATGGCATTGATCTCTTTTTCTCTCCCAACATGAATCCATCTTTGCAGTCCTGGTGTATGTGCAATATGTCTTTACAAAAAGACATGCAACATTTGCTTTATAAAAAAACACATCTGGAGTAAGCCACACTTTCCCTGCTTCAAATTACTGCTTTTTGATTAATAAAATAAAACTTTCTTTTCCCTAGAAAGAAACAGGATGCATTTAGTACAGTATGGGGGTTTGTCGTTCATTAGAAAATTAAGGATGTTGAAGACAAGCAGTATGCAGTGCTGTCAATCCTTAAAATAATGTGTGTTTCAGATGCTGCACACAGGTGCTGTTACAAAAGGCCTCCTACGATTGAGACATGCTATGGGAAAGCTGACGCTTCCCTCTGTTGAGCATCATATGGATGCTCATACTTGTTTCAGCAGGTGAATTTCACCTCATGCACACCTAAGTAAAACAATGAATAAGTCATTAGCTCTGATCCAGGGTAAACTTACATTGTAATCATGGAATTGATCCTTGAAACCAGAAACCCATGTACCTTTACAAAACCATGAGGTCAAACTTCTCCTGAATCTTGACTGGCATTTAGAGGCTTTGTTTGTCTTGCATGAGAAGAGTCTGCAAGTTCCCAGCTTCTGCTAGCACCATGCAACAGCTGGATAGATACAGCTGTCCTTATTTAGCTCCTTTGAGGCTCGTACTAGGGCTGAGGTTCTCAGAGGAATCAGAAATGATTGTTCCTGAAGCAAGTGGAAAGTGATCTTAACAAATTAAATGACTGTTTTATTCTCTACAATGGGAGTGCTGAAACCTCATTTCAGTTGTTGTCTGAGGAGTACAAATGATAAGCTGCCAAGCACCAGATCCCTACCTCATGGTGCCCAGGTCTTGGTGGTGCCCTGTGGTCACAATTGAGCCGGGGCTCTGGGACACAGTTGTTGATGCTGTGGCAGAAGTTGAGTAACTTTTTGTTTTTCCTTGAGAAATATTTCCAAGAATACTGAGAATATGTTCAGCTGCAAAGTGATTGTTGCTGGTAACAGAAGGTGTGTGAATAGGGACTGAAACTCTGGAAGGTCAGTCCTGGATTTTTATCAGTGGCACAAAATGATATAGATAAAGGTTCCAATAACAGCATGACAAGAATAACATAAATGGAACTGAGGCAAGTGCTTCCTTTTAAGACCCTGGTTTATGGACATTCAGTCATTGTCTATTAATGTTTATTTAAGGTGGTGTTGGGAATTTTGGTTCATGTCCAGCATTTTTTTTCAATTCTTTCATGAAGGCATGAAGGGAACTAAATTCCATTTGTCAGCTAAGGAATTTCTATTTTATTTTTGAAGGGACTATTCACTGCTGAATTAGTGTAAAGATTATTTTAAATCAGGTCTAAGTGCATGTGTAGTGCATAACCACTGCATATGTATTCTCATTAATTCTGGAGCTTTCTTCATTCTTTGGATCATTTAATTGGCTTCTAGAAGGATTTGAATCAGGCCTGGTGCTTTTATATTGTCCCAATGATCTGGAAGACCATCAGTGAGTCTTTCAAGTGTGTTGTTCCTAGGAATCCTCCTAAGGTTCTTATATTCCTGTTTAAATAGATTCTTATGCAATTCCTTAATGTGGCAGTAAAAATGCCAGACCAAAGGAGAAGTCTGAAAGGAGTTAGAATTGAAATTATAGTGAAAATGCAGCAGTTATTTCCATTGTTGTTCCGTTTACATTCAGTGGTCTGACTGCTGATAATCTCAAGGAGCTCTCAGTTCTGTCTCATTCAAGAAAGATATTGCCCTAGAAATGAGTATTTTTATGTTAGACTGTGACTCAGAGATTCTAGCCAGTGGAAGGGCATTATGTTTGTTTGGCTCAAAAGCTTTACTAAAAATTACATTTGAGAACACTCTGTACCCTCTGGATGCTATGAAAATAGCTCTAGCACAAAATGCATTTATACCAAAAAATCTTGCACACAGCAGGCTAGATGCATACACATCAATCTAAGCCTGCAAAACTCTACATAGGTCTTAAATTACTATTTTGACTGAAACATTTGAATTCAGCAAACAAATAAAGCTAAATCTGTAGTTTCCAAAAGGTAACACAGCTGCAACCTTCAAATATAAAGAATATGAAGAAGGTCTTTACTGGACTGCGTTTTACTTTGCTTGTTGGTAGTCACTTTGGCTGTCTTTGACATAGAGTATCATTTTAGTCCACAATCGATATGTAGGTTAATGACCATTACACAGGCTATCTGGTGATATTTTGTGAAATCTAGTATGAGAAAAATTCTGTGTGGGTAGTAACATTTCTTTTGTGCTTCTTAATGTCACCTCTCTAAAAATCTGTTCTATGATTCAGAACCAGCATACTGGGATGTTTTGAGTGTGAAGCTTTTTCTACCCTTACCGACTTTTTAGGTGTTTCTACTGTTTGTGTTTAAGGAAAGTACAAAGATAATAAAGCCTGGCTTTGAACTAATTTTTCTTAATACTTGGCTTGTGCTTTGCAACTAAGCAGGCTTAATTTTATTCAGTTGGGATCCTGCTGTTGCGTCCGTGTACACAGAGATAGGTGTATGTGGTCACGTCGCCACAGGACTCCTGCTGAAACCACAGCAACTCAGTGTTAATGAAAGGGTCCAACTGTGTGAGTAGTATCAGGAGTGGAACTCCAATGAGCACCCAGAGAATGCATTGCCATGTAGGAGCTGATTTGTTTGGTCCAGAGCACTTTAAGAGTGCTATGGAGAGGCTTATGAAAAATAGTGGGTAGAACCTGTCACCATTTTAAGAATCTGCTGCTTTTTACTTTAATAAAATCAGTGTCCTTTCCAGCTCCACTTCAGAGAACTACTGTCTAGATTAATTCTGTTAATTTTAAGCAAATATTCTATTATTTATCTACCCAAAGCCTGCTTTAGCAAGATGCCACTGTTGGAGAGTATCTACCAAACATACTGTTTCTATTTTGCCCTTTTTTGCTGTTTCATTAGATGATAAAATATGTGCACAACATGTATGTGAGCTTATATTCTGCTCCAATGTTGTGTAAGGAATATAATGATGGAGGAGAGGCTATTTGAAATGTTACTGCACAGCTATTTACATTACATTTGCTGTTCTGTGTCATGGGTCCCAGCATAAAGGCATATTAAGGGGGCAGAAGTCATATTCTAGGAAGCACAGGAGTTACAGTGTCACCTATTGACAAGCTCACATGTCTGCTGCCAAAATTAAACTGTGATTACCTTATTTTGGGCCCTGTTTCAGTTTAAAGCAGCTCAATGTGTAAGTTCTAAATTTACAACCATTAAGGAATGTCTGCGTTGTGTTTCAATAGTTACATAAAGCATTCTGAGATCTAGGTCACAAGAAAACCAGGCTTAAAGAAGTCTGATTAAAAGCTGAGTTGGGATCACTCAATCTGTGGCTGCAGAGGTGTTCTTAATTTTGTGTCTACTGTGCACACCACACCCATCAATGAGGTCACAACTATTCCTTCTGCTAGTTCCACATCACTGCAGCTTGTGTGGCACAATGCAGCACAGCTGTATTAATTCACCTTCTCCTTCTGTTAATCTAATTAATTTACCTCTTGCTTCCCTCTCTTCCTGTGCCCAATGCATACTTTTAAAATCATGGAAATATTCAGGGTGTGGTTATCTTGACCAGTCTGCTTATAATTGTTCTTTCGGTTAGCAGCCATTACCTCAGATTAAACCAATAATTTCTTTTTCCAGTGGATTTATGAGACATAAACTCTTCTATTCTGACTTTATTGACCAAGTAATGTTTTTGCAGAGCCCTTGAAGGGCTCAGTGAGGGTTTTTTTTTTTTTGGAACTCTGCCTCCAATTGTTGTGAATTTTGTTCTTCAAATGAGTCGTTGCTCAACAACTCTGTATGAGTTCTGTATGTGCCTTACAAAACAGAAGCTCCATCCTGTTTCCTGTCCTCAACATACACATTTTACCCAGAAAACACTAGGTCACTATGTTTGGAGCTATTGAAAATAATCTGGGTATATAGAAAATAAAGATAAAAAAAATGCGTTTCAGTCAAATGGAAACACTTTTTTACTGGAATGATAAAGCTAGCAGGTTTATCTCTGTGCCAGATTTTATCTCCAACTGTTCAGGCAGTGCACTATTCAAAAAGGATTGCATTAAAGAAAGAGAAGACAAAGACTGTGTTTTAACATTTTACATTCAAATTATTATTCTTGTACTTTGAGAAAGACTTAATGTTTTAGCAGACATTAGGAACTGAAAACAGTGACTCTGTAAGACATTGTGTTTGGAAAATTAAATGTTAATTAAAAAGCACTGTAGCAATGAACTACTGCATGAATCACTTATTGTTTGTACAGATCTTGTTCAAAAAATGAGGATGATCTATACTTACATGTATAAGGCAGTAATTTACATGGTTACAATGTTTTACTGCAAGACTGTATTTGGCAAATCCTAAAATAATAGCATTGGCAAATTTGAAAAAGCCCTAATATAAAATCAAAGTATGTACTGTTTAGCTTTGTTTTGGGAAGGCTTAGAGGCATGGAAGTAGAACTGAGGATGCCACTTCTATACAATTAGCAGACAGTGTGATTTAGCAGCAGAAGTGAGAGATGAGTTCTTTTTTTTTTCCATTAATATGTATAAAATTATCCAAAATGCTGATTTTTATGAATTCATGCATGTGTTCTTTGACAAGTGGGAGTAGAGAGGTAAGGGTGAAAATACCTTTTTATTCCCTTACAGCTTGTCATCTAAATCAAAAGTAACAAGCTCTAAAATTTGTGAGGCTCTGCATGTCACAAATGATTTGTAGTTTATTTTCAGCCTTTGGCGATTTGTACTTTTAAGTGTTTCCAGGATGATTTAAGGGACATTTTCCTTTTACCTCTAGGCCAATGCTAACCTATTCCAAGGTCAAGTGGAAAGGAATTTGACAAATAAGTGGTGATTTTTGGTGCTTTGCAGTTTGAACAGCTTCTGCCCCCAAAGTTCTCAGAAAGTGAATGAAGAATTATTAGCCAGTCAGTTAAGTGGCTACATTATAGTGAAGAGAACATTGCATTTGCATCCCACTTGCATAACTGACTAAAACTCGTAATGGAAGAGTAAGCTCCTTCGCTGATAAGTTTTCCTCAGTTTCCACCAACTAATCAGAAATCAGATAGAGTTGCAGTGGAAATTTCATTCCACTGCCTGCCCAGACTAATGTGTATTTAATGTTTTGGCTTCAGCTTAGAATGAGCTTTCACACTTGACTGAGCAGTGTAGCACTGCCAATAATAGATAATTATTAGGGGCACCATAGCCACCCAAGGTGATTGGCAGTGTGAAATGGTGAGAACATGTTGTTGCCAAAACTGATGACTGCCAATTACAGTTGTGTGATTTAGAGACTGAAAGAATCTGACTTTTCATTATGCTAGGAATACGTCAGGCTCTGAATATTTGACTATTTCAGTGTAACAGACAAATTCAGTTTTATTGACAGAGAAGCCAGTGCATTCAGCTATTGTAACATCTCAAAGCAGAGAATGTTTCTCAAGAAAACTTATTAACTAGACAGGTCAAAATAGGACAATGAAAACTCTTCAGTAGAAAACAGCTTTTTCTGTATATGCCGTGTCCAGCTCTAGTGTTCCTGAGCCCTAGTGACCAACTGCTTTTAGAACAAGTATTTGCCTTGTTTGAGCCATTCATGTATTAATTAAAAATGAAAATAAATGAGTTCTCAATTTGGAATGAAGTTTATCCTGACTGTTTTTAGGTTTTTTATCCACCTCTAAAAACAAAGAGCTCTTTTTTTTTTTTTTCCCCTGCTGCTGCATGTCAAACAAGTGAGCTGAATTCTCCAAGTAAGCCCAGTTAATGCAATCCATAACCAAGAGGTCAGGAATCTGTTAATGCTGATCTTCCTCCATTTCCTCATGCAACTAAGCTGTAAAGTTAGAAACAGCAGGTTGCTCTATCCATACCATTGAATAAGCCAAAAATGAATATTTAAAATTGAGTAAATGTATCAAATTGTGTACTTATAGGGCTACTAAAAATATTTTTTCAAGAGGAAGCAGTATTTTATCTCAAGAGAGGGTAGGAATATAAAACAGATCCCTAAGAGACCAAACCACTTGTTCACCATGTGTCCTTGGGATATGGGATGGGTATAGGACCTCATTATTTGACAATATTTTATTAAAAATGAACATTTAACCCTTCAGACATTGAATCCTTCAACACTTAATTCTGCTCAGAAAAGGACAGAGTTCAGGAAGGTTTTGCTTGTTTTTAATTTGGCTTGTGTGCTGTTCTGTAAATGTCTTTGTTTCACTACTGCAGCACTGGGGTAATACAATGCATGAAAACAGTGCTCTGATTTGCCAAATTTGACAATGTAGATTAAGTCCCATTATCAAATCTACCAGACCTTACTACTTTTGAGATTGTGTTTTCCTAATAAAACCCATGTGTTTGAAACAAGAGGCAGACCTTGCTGATGCTGCCCACTTTGTATTCAGTATAAAGGCTCACGATGCTGCTAGCTACGATAAAAGAACCTTCACTTTTCCCAATATGGATCCTGAAGCGGTTGTATCTATCTCCAGCTGCTCCAATGACTTACAGATTGAAACTTCATAGTAGTCATCTGGAATTCTCCTGAGATCTCTGCTAGTTTGCTTTCTTTATGTAATTTTAGGTTGTTTTTTAAGCATGGTCTAAAGTCCTCTGTGACCGTAGACTCTTTCACAAATTAAGTGAGGAAGGAGCTCCTTCTAGTGGTTGGTTATCTGCTTCAGAAACGAAATACCTCATCCTAATGAGTAGTAGTGCATTATTTTCTTTCCACTTCTGTAGTTTCTAATATACTATCCTGTTACCCAGTAAAATTTCCTTATTTTTGTACATTTCATGTAGTTTAATTCAATTAACAGACAATTTTTAAATTGTCTCCCTTTCTAAAAGGTTTTAATGAAGAGGTATTAAAATATCTCAGTAATTGTTTCATAGATTTTTAATAATTTCAAGCTGTTTCTGAAAACAAACAAACAAAAAAACCCCTCAAGGTAGCTTATATTAAAAGGAAATATTTTGGTATAAATTTTCCTTCAGGAAAGAAACTCCCACTTGTGTTACCTACTTATCTAAATACATCTGAAAATTTTAGCATGGTGCATGAATTACTGTAAATGTATTATAAAGTGTTAATTTTATGCTCTATTTAAACTTGTGTGATTGTAAATATTCCTGATTTAAACGGCTGTAGAGAAATAATTTATTTTTGCTCAGATAACTCTACTTCTTAAATAAGAAGTACAGGAAAGGTCATAATGGTAGGTCACACCAAAGATCCATCTGTTTCAAGTATCCTGTCTTCAGTATCACTGCTTACAGTCAAACATGACAAAATAAAATTACAGTAAATTATCTGAAAATAATTATTTTTCTAGGAAATATGTGACTTTCTAATTTATCTCCACAGGACTCTCCTCTAAAAGCTGTACAGATGTTGTGGGTCAATCTAATCATGGACACCTTTGCCTCACTGGCGCTAGCCACTGAACCTCCAACAGAAGCTCTTTTGCTCAGAAAGCCATACGGGAGGAACAAACCTCTTATATCCCGCACCATGATGAAGAATATTCTGGGCCATGCTGTTTATCAGCTTACTCTCATATTTACACTTCTTTTTGTTGGTAAGAAAGTTCATTAGAGTTGTTACTTAGTTTTGAAATCTGATTCTCATTCCCCAACATGTTGAAATGCTTTAAATGTAACTACTTCAGTGAGCTTCATGAACTCTTAACAGAATGTAGGCTATGGATCAAGTTTTCTATTACAAGGTTCATTTTAACCAGAGTGTCTAGCCTACTTCTGATATACTGAAATTTCATTTTGAGACTTACCATCTTTATAGGCATATAATAGAAAATTAAATCAATCAATCAAACAAAAATCCCAAAAATCAACTACAAGAAAAATCAAGATCCATTTTACCAATATCTGGAGAAGCTCTGATTGGGAGCAAGATGTTTGCCATAGCTGATATAAGTAGTCTAGATAAGCAAGTAATCAGTATTAAGTCATAGAAATAACACTATGTTGTTGTTTTTTTTTCAGTAAATATCTAGAATGGATATTAAGAGGGGAAAAAGAAAATCTCCTTTATTGGATTACTGGACTCTTCTTTTTATGCTTTGTATAGGTTTCATTTTGGAGAGGGAAGGGAAGGAGGAGTGTTTTTTGCTGCAGGGAATGGTAGCAGCTAATAATAGATGCTGTTGGTCCAAATAAGAAGTTAACCTGTAGAAGTGGCTGATAATCTTATCCGTTGGATGTTGTGTTCTTGTCACTGTCTTCAGTGTTACATTATTTACATTGTCTTTTAGATTTTTTTTTTTTTCTTTATATGCAGACTTCCATAGAAGTTGTGAATGTAAATTTAGAGTTCTTAGGCTTTTTGAGCTCTGCTCTGAAAGTCTTGGTCCACCGTACCAAAAACTAGCAGCTTGTTTGAAATGCTCAAAGGAGGAGATGGTCTGTTTACAGTGGAGACATTTAAACCCAAATAATTGCCAAGTTTTGAAGAAAGTTGGGCTTTAGTATCATGAGGCTTACAGTGTGTTTTGAGAATGGCTAGTGAGTCTAAGGGAATTGTCATTTCAGACTCTCCAAAATTGGTGCAGAAAGTCTTGGTGATTTATGTGATATGAATCTTGGAATAAGAACTTCTGTGAATTTTATGGGGACTTAATGGCTTTTTGATGAGTTTTATGGTTTAAAATTCTTTATGTGAAGAGCTGATGGAAGGAAAACCAGGTTTTGTGACCCTGTTCTAATGACTTCTGTCTCTCTGGAAGACCCATGCACACTTTGAAGCATGCATCCCAACCAATCTCCTGATAAGCTTAAGATATACAGTCTTTTAATTTCTAAACTCCACAAGGCTCAGCTTTGCAGTTAGATAATATTCTAAACTCAGTGCTTCAATAAATGATTTCCAAATTAATGAGAATTACTTATGTCAATAAATTTAAAAAAAAATAGCAAATTTCTGTAGAGACTGGTCCATTAAGGCTTTATATTTTTTTCAATGATGTAGCAATAAATACTTGGTGTTTGAACAGTAATGCCTCGAAGACATCAAGCACATCAGAAATCCAGAAGTTACTGTCTAGTTCTGTCAAACTGTAGTATAAACCAAATCATAAGCTCAGCAAGTAGCATAATAAACTTAAAGCTAATGTGCTATAACACCTTTTGGAACATGTTTGGAAAGGAAAACTACTTATAGGTTTAATTCCTGCTATTCTACATTAGCAGCATGTTCTGCTTTGCCAATTAAGTGTTGCAATGCAGTAAGAGAGACTTCAGGACAGGCACTCTTGGTCAGGAAAATTATTATATATCTTTTATTTGTGTGTATTGAATGAAAGCAAATAGATATAATGTGTTTATATATGTATGTGTGTACTATAAAAGGTAAAATGATATGTTTGATTTCATTTATGTTTTTTCCTTTGTTCTTTATACGAAGTAATGGGAATGCTTTGCAATACTTATCTCTCTGGAGATGTATCATCTTCTTAAAAATATTTGCTCTCTCACAGTTTAAATTTTGTGGCCTCATATTGTGTTATTGATATATTTGTGATCTCATAATCTACTTTCTATCAAAAGACTGTAAGACAGATTCTTTATTTGGAAACATGCTTGTTATTCCTACCAGTGTGAACATGAACTTGTTCACATATCCCAAGGCAAAAAACCACTAACTGCTAACTCACCTGATAGAATTAACTGCCTCAGGAGAAAATCTTTCTTCTTCCCCCCGCCCCCCCCAAATTCTGAATATAATGCTGACAGAAAAATACTCAAGTTTTTATTTGTATTCAATAGCATGCTTGTCAAGAGTTATACCATGGGTAAAAACTGCTGAGGAGCGGTTGCTTCTGATTGCTGTAGAAAATCACAAAGATGCTGCCAGTAGTCTCAAGTGCTTGGTACAGTAGAAAGAAGTTTAGAATAATTGCTACTTGGTTAGAGGAAAATTACTACTGAAAACCATTTGCATAGGTATACAGAGTTACTAGATAGAAGTTGCCATGTAAGAAGCTTCTTCGTGGAGAAGTTTAGATGTTTCTTGCTCACTGGTGTTATAAACTCTGCCTTTATTAATGCAAAGTGCTGAAGTAAAACTTGTTAAGCAGAGCACAGGAGGCAATTGCATAAAAGAGCAAGGGAAATAAAATTTCAGTTTGGTTAATGTATTCTAGTGGAAACCTTTACTGTCGTCCTATACTTAGGTGAGAAAATGTTTAAGATTGACAGCGGGAGGAACGCACCACTTCACTCTCCTCCTTCAGAGCACTACACCATTATCTTCAACACCTTTGTCATGATGCAGCTTTTCAATGAGATCAATGCACGGAAAATCCACGGCGAAAGAAATGTCTTTGATGGCATCTTCAGAAACCCCATATTTTGCACTATTGTACTGGGTACATTTGCTATTCAGGTAATGACCAGCAGAGCTGTAATATGTAGAAATACAAAGTAAATTCTCAGGTAAAATACGACTGAAAGTTATTGTTTGGGATTTTGTTTTGGGGTTGTTTATATTTTGTTTGGGTCTTGTTTTCTTTTTGTTTGTTTGTTTTAATGGGGCCTGTGTTTTCTGGGGTGGACTTTTCTGTTTTGTTCAATCTTTCTCCAGAAAATACTTCTTCTTCTTCTTCTCTGCTTTTCTTTGTAGATAGTAATTGTTCAGTTTGGAGGAAAACCATTTAGCTGTTCTCCCCTGCAGCTTGACCAGTGGATGTGGTGTGTATTTATCGGATTAGGAGAGCTTGTATGGGGTCAGGTAAGTGTTCAGGAACATGTTTTTATAAAGCAATCAAAGATCTGATATTGTTCTTAATCCTAATAAACTGTTGTTTCCGTGATCTCTCCTGTTTAACACATGTCGAAATCCAGGGTGCTTTTTAAGTTTCTTGTGAATAGTGTAGTAGTAAGGAGAATTTATCCCACTATTCCTTTTGATTTTTTGTTAATTTCTATATCTTTTCTTTTCCTAAGCAGGATGTGCTATCATCAAAGTTTTCCTCAGTTAGGCTTTTTCATGAAAGATGTTTGGTTCATGACCTAATCCTTTAGTCACAAAAAAAGTATACTAAGGACAAATGCATGATGACCTACCCCGCAGTAGAGTACCCAATGTAGCACATATATGTTCGGCTGTGGTAAACTTCTGAAAAGTGAGAAGAGGTTCCAGATCCCTGTTAACCTACTCATTCCCCTGCTGACACTCCCATTCTGTCACTATGGTGGCCTGGTTACTGGATAATAGGACTAAGTACAGTGCATTTGATATACACCCACAGTGATTTTTGCTCCATCTACTTTGGTGTGCAACTGGTGGAAAAGAGGATAACAGGAAAAGGATTTTTTTCCCTAGAATAGTTGCAGAAAAGTGCAGTTGATGTGTTGCTTTAAAATTGTACTACAACCTATGTCATCATTAGCCAATTATAAATTAATATACAGATGTAAAAATAAATATGAGTGAGATAAATCGTGGGATTATTTGTCTGGAACTAATAATTCAGGTACAATCAGTATTGGAAAAATACTGCCTTATCATTTTATGTACAAGTGTGGAAAAAAAATAATGTACAACCTTAGTAATAATGCTTGGAGGTGTTTTTTAACCTTCAAATGCATGATTAATGTCTTGAAGTTGATGCCACGTGACAGTAAAAAACAGATGTGAAGAATGTGACGTTATATTTTGCTTTTCAGATGTAAAGATAGGTTCAGATCAGATAGTTTGGCACTCTGAATAAACAGGCAAGAAATTGCCAACTGCAATTGAATACTGGCATGGTTCTGTTGGAATTGCAATGAATTGATGCTGGCTAATAGTTGGGCCTCAGATTTTTTTTTTAAGAAATAAACTCAGAGTCATGACAGCTTTTAATGCCTGTGTTGCTGAAAACCACCACTGTCATAGTATAATGTTCTACTGTAATTCTTACCTGAAGATGGGATTTGATTTATGACCTTGTGAGAAGAAGATCTAAAATCAGTTTGACAGTTCTTGGAAATAGAAGAGTTGTTTTCAGTTGATTGGAAAACACCAGCATTAGGAGGAGGGAAGTAAAGCAGGGAAAGGGATAAAAATCCTGTCTGTTTTATTAGATCATTCAGCTGTGAAGAACTTCCCACAGCCTTTGATCAATGGGCAATCAGGATTCTAAATTTTGTTATATGTGCTTATTACATAACCACTGAGAACAAAGAATGATGTGAGCACCTGCTCAATTTAAAGACAGAGAGAGTTGCCCAAGCCTTAATGCCAGAGCCCAGCCATTACATTTAAACTGGTTAAGACTATCTCAGTGATTTTATCACTGGGAAGACTACAATTTTACATGAAGAAAAGACAGACAGGGGGAAAAAGAGATATTATTCTTGTGGTCAGTATTTAGCTATATAGTATAAGCTAAAATAATGCATTGTTTATGTATTTACATGTTGTACAGTCTGTGGCAAGTCCTCTCTTTGTGGAGCTATGCAGTAACAGAGACTTTTCCTTTAGAATAGGTGGTTTCTCTTCCTCCTCACCTTTTCTCTCCTGCTATGACTAATTCTAGTTCAGCACTAACTAAATTTTTATGCCTTTGTTTTATCAGCTTCCTGAACCTGCTGTTCTTGTGAACCAGTAAAACTAATCAAGATTTCCAAGTTGAGATCCTAAAGCTGGCATTTTAAGAAGTGATTTGAGGCATAATTTCTAGGGGCCAATCTGAGATGCTTTGAGTGACAGTATTCTAGGCTCTCATCACTTCTGAAACCCAGGTCTCTCTAAAATATATCATGCTACATTCCCAGAATCAGTGATCACTTTTAAAAAACTGCAGTAATTTTTCCTGGGAATATTAGTTAGTTCCTTGGTCTATGTCCAGTTTGCTGAGTCCTGAACTGGACAAGTGTCTGCAGATGTGGAAAACAAATGAACAAACAAACAGAAAAATATGTAAATATGCTAAGAAAAGATTTAGAGCAGGATCTATCAGCACGGCTGAGACAGGTCATGATGGAGAGATATGTCTATTTTACAGAATCACTACCAAGTAACAGTTGTACTTCATTGCCACCAGTTTCATCTTGTATCAAACAAACCCAAGTAGCTTCTTTCTGTAGAGTGTTGGCATTTTAGTATTTCAAAAGCTGAAGGAGTTTCAGTAAGTATTTAAATGACTAGCACTTACCTTTTGTTTTCTTTTCCTGTTCTGCCTTTGCTTATGTCACACCAGTTGATTAATTTTCCAGCTTTCTGTTGTTTTTTTCAAGCATCAAAGTGCATTTTGAAAAGGTTCTGCAGTAGTGTGGAAACTGAGGCTTTCTGGACGTTTCTTTATCTGTCTTTTAAAATATTATAATAAAGTGGGAGTTGTGGATTGTGACATTCCAGCAAAACTTCAGCAAGCTCGAGAGTTCATTTTCATCCTGAAAATATTTGGTGCCTTTCACATCTTCACTGTATCCATCCCTTTTTCTACAAAATGTAAGGTGTATCCTCACCAACTTGGCTGTAGTTTTCAGATTCTATCTCTGTCTTTTACACAGTTGGGCTTCAGAGATGTGGTTGCTCACTGCTGAAACAAAAACAAAGAAGACAATTGCAGCCCTTTTTAGCTAAATGGATCTGATGGATAACTTTGTAGTTTGTTTTTTAGAAGTATTCAGTATGTTCCAGTTAACTCCTACCTAGGTATTCATTCAGGCTGACAAAATAAATCAGAACAGAGGCAATAAGAGGGTAATATTGAAGTGTATTTAAAGTAGTTGTGTTAAAACATTGTCTAACTACAGTATTTCAAATTGTAAGGATTAGTAGACATCTGTAGGAATTACTTCCAAGGAGCACTTTGGTGGACAAACAGAATAAGAAGAGGGTTGGACTTAATCAGAATTTATTAGAAATAAGGACACAGAGTAATAGGTAGCCTTATGAGAAGTTCAATGAGAAGACAGTCAAACCCACACCTCTCATAAATGCTGAGAAAAGCTTTTCAACTTGCTGAAACAAAAGGAAGCTGAATATATGAACCAATACAGTGTGACAGGATTTATAAGCATGAGATGCAACTAATTTTCAGCTCAAATTAACATACATTAGATTATTTTCAGTCATTAGAAATACTCAAACTCTAATTGGAACAACATCAATCTTGCTAAGTTTTCTTTAAATAATTACATTAAAATATCTCCTTCTTTTAGATTTGTGAGGAAGGACAATGTTTTTCCCAACTTTAAATTTGGTCCATAGCTCTGTATTGCCAATGTGATCTAAAATGCAGGTAAAGCTGCTTGGTTACATAGTAGGCTAAGTATTTTGGGGCTAAAATGGAGAGTCCTGTTATGAATATGCTTGTCTTAGCTTGCCTGAAAGATCACAGTTCTCATTACAATATGTGTCTTTTCTAATTAGCAGGTTATTAAACTATTGCTGTTGAATGAAGCTTATGTTTTCAGTACTTTTTTATAATTTTAGGTCATTGCAACCATCCCAACAAGTAGGCTAAAGTTTTTAAAGGAGGCAGGGAGGCTCACTGAGAAGGAGGAGGTTCCTGAAGAAGAACTCAATGAAGATGTTGAGGAAATCGATCATGCAGAAAGAGAACTTCGACGTGGACAAATTCTTTGGTTCAGAGGGCTCAACAGAATTCAAACCCAGGTATGCTAAAAGTAAATGTCCACATAGTCTAGAAAAAAAACATGCTTAATCTTTGACCAAGGCAAGATGTTATAAGGAAAGCCACAGTGTGTCTACCAGTGTGAATGATGGTACTTGCTAATTGATTTACTGTTACTGGAAAACATATGAAACAGTGAAGTAGGTGAACTGAACAAAATGGTCTGTGTATAGCAGAGGAGAAAGGCTATAAAATGATAGTATGCAAAAGCAGGAATACTTCATCTGAGTCTACTGTGCACGGACATTCCTTTTCTGCTTCATTGATGACAGCTCATAAAATAGTGGTACTTGGAAAATGCTAGCTGTGACAAAGGCTTTCAAAAGTATACTGCTTTATTTTGTCAAAAATACTGTTGTTGCTGCCACTTCTGCAATAACCAAATAATTTAAGTTGTTGAATCTAAAATACCATTTGAAAAAAAAAATTCTGTTCTGACACAGGCATAGCTTCCTCACTATTAAAAGGAATTGATTTTCTTTCCTATTGGGTAATGAAAAATGTGCTTCTGGATTTATTTTTAGTAGTAAGAGCCTAAGAATCCACTAAATACTGAAATGTATGTGTTGGCTACTAGGGATGCTTCTATAGGAAGATGTTTTTATTAAAAAAAAAAACCATGCAGTTTTGCTTGATACAAAAATCCATGGTGTTTTTTAATATACTAAATGTTTGCACTGAGTTGTGGTGCTAAACATTGTACAGATCAGGATATCTAGTGAAATCTGCCCTGCAGTGCTGAAAAATGGTGAACTATTTTACCTTTTTTGCTGTAGTGAAGTATGATGTTTCATAGTGGTCTAGGTCCCTCTATCTTGTTAAGATCAAATATTTGTGCCAGACTATAGAAGAGAGCATCTCTGAAAGATACATATGTACTTGCCATACCAGAAGTGAATATTTTACATGGTGCTCACAAGAAAAAGAAGTGAATAATCAAGCCATTTTTTTTTATCTTCAGAGAATGTTTCAAAGAACATTTTTATCTCAGAAGATGTCGATTCTTGTCACCACTCAAGATAAACAATGCTCCTTTGAAGCATTGTGGTAGAGTCAGTATCCCAGGAGGGAGTGAAAAGTTCTGTAGATGTGGTGCTGCAGGATAAGGTTTAGTGGTGATCTGGAGGTGCTGGTTTAGTGGTTGCAGTTGATGATCTTCAATGTCTTTTCCAACCTAAACTATTCTATGGTGCTGTAGTTCTCCATTTTCCTACATATTAATGGATTAATTTCTTTCTGGAGAAAGAGATAGCCAGATACTTTAGAAATAATGAAGGGAAACAGTTAACTGAGACTAGGGCACTTGCATCTCTTTAGGGTATTCACACACAAAAAAAAAATAGAGGGTGGAAACAGCCATTAGAGAGATTAAGAGTTCGGGGAGGTTCCCAGAGTTCTGTGGTAAGTAATTAAATATGGACCTTCAGCTTGGAGGTTGTGTGTCTTGACTATGTTTAGTCAGGAGCACTCATCGTTCAAGACAATTCAAATTGTTGCAGTGTAATTGTGATGAACAAGAAAATGTTAAAGTGCCCAGGCAATGGTGATCTTTATGAAAAGGTGACCTCTAAATGTGCATTCTTTTTTTCCTGGTGGCTATAGGAGGAGTGTTGTCTGTTGGCATTTCTGTCAGGATGTCTTTCTGGTTGTGGTGAGTGTAAACTACAAGCACAAAAAAACCAAATTACATCCTTCCAATTCTTTTCTAGTCTGAGAGGTAGATTTTAGTTCTTCATCCACTTAATTCACAGATAAATAATGATTCTTTTATACTATTTAAAACAAAATGAACATTAATTATATTTCTTTGCTAACATCCATCTTCTAGTTTACTTTCTGCTCTTAGTTGTAGAAATACTTATAGTAGGATGTATTCTTTCCCTCTTGCCAAGAGGCCTCTGTGATTTTTTCCCCCTCCATTTTGTTTATTCAGTGGCTTTGATTTTTACATCTATTTCACCTCTGTGGAATGATAAGAAAAAAGGAAATGGGCCAACAGGTTCGAAAGTAGTTTCAAGGTGTCCACTGGAGAGCGATGAACTTATATGCAGGCCAAATTATATCCATTGTTGGATGGACCTTGAGTTGAGCGCATTTTGATGCGCTGTGTGTTGTGGCCCACCCAAATGAATTCATACACTTGTACTACATTTCTCAGGAAGCCAGCTAAAGAAGAGTTGATGGAAGAAGATGAGGATGTCTGTAGCATCCTTGGGGAGCTGGAGGATTTGCAAGAATCCTCTGATGTCTAATGCACTTCTGGAGATGCGGAAGAAGAAGGTAGAGCATCCCCTCACTTTATATATGTAAGAGGATGACAGTAAGATTAGGAATAAACTCTAGACTCTTCCATGACTAGATTGATCATTCAAACCCTAACAGGATCTGTTTCTACCATCACTTGTGCTGTGTATTAGATTTTTTGCTTATTTTCTATTCAGTCATCACTGGACAGATAGTCGCAGCACTCAACAAAAGTCTTAATTCCTAAAACAGTTATAAAGAATCTAAGAGAGATTGTTTGAGTTTCATTTTTGCTTTTGTTTTGGGGTTTTTGTGTTGGCTTTCTTTTTAACAGAACTGAGATTTCCCTTGCAATACTCCAGTAAAACTCATCCAAACTGACAAAACCTTTGCCGTACTAAAGACAGGTTTTAGTTTTTCATGGCCTTTCTCAAAGCACAGGTTCTAAGGCCAGAGAAAGGATTTCCACTGTTGCTTCTTCATTCTGAAATGTCAGATGTATTTCTGTGAAGACATGCACAAATTTACTTTAAAGAAAGATGTATGGAAGATATACATAACTAAGTCATAGACAGTGGCTGTCTACTGCTGTATTTTGGGATTTTTTCCTCCCATTTGTCTGCTTTTGTTTGTTTGGATATTTTGTTCTCTTGTAAATATAATATAGGGCTTGTCTGGATAGATGAATGTTCTTCTCTGAATGGAAGATTTTTTTGCTTATTGGATAGCTCTCTCAGAAGACTACTGACATAGGAAGTTTCACACATGATTCATCATAGGCAGGTTTCAGTAAGTTCTTTAAGTGGTCTTAAATTGCATACAACCCAGGATTTTTCAAATTCTGATAGCATTCAGCAAATATTTTACAAGTTTTTGTGGCAGTTCTCACAGATACTTCATTCTCAAAGAGGAGCCAGGACTGATGATATCATCTTGGCAGATCTAATAGCCTTTGGAAGGTTCAGCATGTTCATCTTCAGGCAGAACTGCCTAATCCTAGTGACAACCAAAAATCCTTGCATCTTTTTAATTGCATACAGAAAAACTTATCTATCCACCTCACATTTGATTATGGAAAAAATCTTGAAGTGTGGAGATTAGAAATCTTTGCAAGCTATGTGACAGATATTTACACCACCAGGCTCGATTCTTTCCTCATCTGCTTCATTTGTCTATAATTCAGTTTGCTCTACATGCTTAAGCTGGGAAATAGCTGTCTCAAAATGCTCTGAGAATAAGAGCAATGCTGAAAATTACACAGGTGCCATGTTAACTACTACTGGGAACAGCCTCTTCCTCTTCAGATACTAAAAAAAATCATAGATGTGCCTTAGTGCACTTCCTTTCCTTTTCTGAATTAAACATTTTTTCTTAAAGCAATGCAAGCCCTATAGCAATGAAAGTCACTCCTGCAAGTGGTTTTGAAATTGGATTGAATGTTACCACCTCATTTTATGGCTTTCCATAGAGTACAACACAGTGGAATGGAAACTGGATTATTTCATGCAGAAAGGTTATTAAAAAGTAAACAAAATATATATCTGGTTGGACATGAGGTGAATGAGACCTGGGTCTTTTAATATTAATGACAACAAAAGTGCTTGCTGATGATCTGTTCTATATTAGGCGTCAGAAAAATGTTTGTTCTGCCAGGACCTTTCTGCTAGTATAAGATATTTTTGGGCTTCAGAAGTGCTAATAACTGATATTTTAATTAGCTATGCATATCTCAGAAATATAGATGTTTGAGAGTATGAAATATACAGAAAAAATGAGAGAGGTGTGAAAAATTCTGACCTTACAAATAAGCTTCAATTGTAGGATAGTATTTTTTCTCCACCTGTGAAGACCTATTATCAAATCATGATTCCATCATATAGTTTGGACATCAATCAAACTTTTCATCATCATTCACTTTCTCCTTTTTAGCAGCTTGAATTGTCCTAAATAAACGCATCAGTTTTTAAATTAAAAATTGCATCTTCATTTAAAATACATCATTTATTTACTTATTACTTCTATGAACTCTTTCTTCTTTGCTGATTTCCGCTTTTGGAAGACAAAATTCTGGGCCAGGTTATTCTCTTCTTTCTGAGCTTCAGGCAGTGCATAGCCTGTTCAGCTTTTAAGACTCTAGAGAAGTTCTCATACTCACTTGTGAATTATATCCATGGTGATCTGTAGTTACCTTCTTAGAATGATCAAATTACACACCTGTAATTCTTTTTCTCTGGAGAAACTATTAAATACAGATCTTCCTTATCACTTCACTCTCATACAAGGGCTTTCCTTTCAGTTTATTAGGAAGACATTTATACATCTAGAAATGCCCTTTGATTTAACATTTATCATCTCTGCTTTCTATGGTAATACACACTTCCTACTGTCAGCAAGGGTCTTTAGAATCTTTTTCAAATGATCTATTTTAGAGAGAGCTCTGTCACCTGTGTTAGATCTTGAAAACTCAAGATCTGTATTTAATTCTACTTTTGTACACTGAACCTTTCAAGTGAGTATTTAATGTACCTTCATATATAACCAGTGGGTCAAGGCACATGTTTTTTCTAGGTGCTAATGTGAACCTTAGCTAATGATTCACTTCTACCCCTATTCCATAGACGAACTTGCCTCATGCTCCATTTTTGTACTATGGTATTTGTATTGGCCAAGTAGTTCAAAATAGGTCTGCTGCAGAAAATGCTGAGAGCAAAGCTGTAGAATGTTGTAATGACTGTTTAGTACCATGCACACTGAAATGGATGTTGTAAAGGAGACTCCAACATTGGGTCAGTGAGCAAATCAGCTGCTTCATGTCTGTATAGTAAAAGTTGAGTGTGACAACTTTACAGCGGTAACCTTTGATCCCTTTTACAGCTGGCTGTGATATGATTATTCCTACTAAAACATGAAGGGAAAAAAACAATGATGTCCCAAGATGGTATTACGAGAGAGGATATATGCATGCTATTAAAGATAAAGCCATGTGTATTTGTTTATTCCTAAGACTGACCACAGCAGAACCTATTAGCCAATTTATGATAGCGCTTTCAACTTGAAAATTTTGAAGGTCTTGCACCAAGATGTGTGCTGTTTTACTGGATAAATACTGCACTTTACCTCTCCTAACTGGTGTCTTCAGAAATCCGTGTTGTGAGATACAGATCTGGTTAACACTGGGTTACTTCAAATGCTTCTGATTGATACAACCACTACTGCTTCGTCATGTTGATTGCACTAGAGTTACAAAGAGGACATTTTGGTGTGTAGGGATTCATAGCATGTTTTTACTGTTTGGTATTGTCTATTGCCAATCCCTGGCTTTACATTTGTACACAGAGTTGGCTTTCTCATTGGGTTATACTGGTGACAAAGACTGCCTGGAAATGCTTTTTTTAACCCATCTTCTGTGGTGATGAATAAAAGTATGCAGGATGGATATATCAAACAGTGCATACCGCAGACATATGAAAATAAGAAGTAGAAAATTGTAGTATTATTTTGCTGCAATAGTCAATCCAGTTCTAAATATTTTTTATGTGTGGTTTGATGTGCTCTGGATGAAGATAAAACATGAGTCTTTTCAAATCTGTAATTAGACCAATATTCATTATCCCTATGCTTAATTTATACAAACTTTCATTAGAGAAAAAGTCAGATAAATTATTGGAACACTTTCTATTTCATCATGTTACTATACTGACAAGCCTGTTGTAGATAAAATGGAGTAATATTTTGAATATTTTAAATGTTCTTTTGGTTTGGTTGAGTGTTGATGCATTCTCCTCTAAAATTACTATTATGTGACTGAATATTCCTCCCTCTGGAAGAGCACTCAGAAAAACAATAACAAAGTAATTTTATTCTCAGTAGGAAAAAAGTGGAGATTAGCTATATCAAGTATTCCATTTTTATTCACTATATTTACATATATATAAGAAATGGTTTAAATTTTGAAGATTGCTATTTCAAATCTAGTTGTTTAAACTGATGGAGCTCCACTGCCTCCTATGGAGCTGTTTCCTTTTATCCAGGAAGAAATTTTGGATCTTTTCATATTGAAAAAAGCATTGAAAGGAACAGTTAAACATATTTATTTCAATTGAAGTAAAACTGTGTTTACGAATGATTTATTGTTTCTCGTTATTATTCCTGTCAGTTATGCAACTGTATCCATACTTTAAGCAACTTGTCTCATTCTTTCCTCCATTACAGATCGAAGTAGTCAATACTTTCAAGAGTGGCACTTCCTTTCAGGGGGCTCTAAGGAGACAGTCCTCCGTCACAAGCCAGACCCAGGATGTAACCAATATTTCTAGCCCTAGTCACGTATCGTTATCCAATGCTCTTTCCTCTCCTACCAGCACATCTGCTGCTGCGGCTGGGCGTGAGTGTGTATTCTTAATGCATCAGACCTACAGAGATGCCAACTTAACGTAGCAGTCACTTGAGACTAAGCTACTTTGCCCTTTCCCATTTTATCCCTTGATTTTTATTACTTTACACACCCCTAGAAACACATAACATGATTACTTTGTGTACAGTAGATACTCTCCATGATTCATTTGAAGCTTTCCTAGCTTACAGTTAGTACAGGAATTTCTAGTCATTTTTTCATCCAGTGTATGGAGATTCTGATTTTATTCACTGCCATATTTTCTCAAGCTCGTTGGTTCTATTTTCTACTGCTTATAAAATAGATAGGTCAAATGATTCTACAAATATATTAAGCAACACAGCTTGTCAGACAGAAGATCATTCCATCTGGAGGAGTGTATGTAATATAGGTCAGTCAGATCCAAGAAAAGATGTACTGTAATTATCACGGGTATGGAAAGGAACAAGGAGATAGGGATCCAGTCTATGATGCAAGGCTAAGGAATTAAGGTTTGCATGAATGACGAATAGATTGACTATAACTCACTGGGAGGCAAGTGTTACGGAAGAAGAGAGCTAGATAAATTAAAGGACAGCACTGAAACAACAAAATAAATGTGGTAGATTTTTTCTGAGAAGAAGCAGATTCCCAACCACTGAAACTCTGGCACAGCTTTCTTTTAGGTGGAAACAAAGCATCTAGCGAAGAGGTAGTGATGTGAATAAATTCTTGTAATTCTGGAATTTTTTTAAACTTCGGGACTGTAAGTAGCTACTATTTTTACTGCATAGCTTGCACTAAAAGGCTATTAAAATGTATGGAATTCAGTTTACAAGTTTGTCACTTACTTTAGTGAAAAGTTGATCAAACAGAAACCAGTCTTGTCTGACTGGCCAACAGGGAGAGGAGAGGCAGACAGAGAAAACACACAGACAATAGAAGGAAATAAAATTGCAGAACTCCTGCAGGATAAAAGGAAACTTGACCTTTCCATTCACTTGGAGTGCAAAAACCCCCTCAGTTTGTGAATAACAAGCATTTAGATATGCATTAGAAGCTTTGTTGGAATTAGAAGTCAAAGGAGAAGCTTTGCTTTTGCCAGGAACCCAAAAAGCCATTAAGATTCCAATTCTGGCAGTTGCTTCTTAGAGAAAATTTCTATCTTTCTCTGTCTTTTCTTGGGAACTTTAGTCTGCTAGCCTTCATTCCATCAGCACTAACCATTTTAGGGCAGCACCACGGTCAAGAGAAGAATCAGTGAGCTGCATGCCACTGCTATGCCACAGCCAGTGTAATCTGCTTCTGACAAGCAAGAGCCCAAGTTCCCTCATTTCCACATTGAGCAGGACACAAAATGCTCAGAAACCAGTCTTTCATCCAATAATAGTATTTCTACATTTGAGCAGAAAACAGAGAGCAGCTCATTCTGCTGTTTCAGTAATATCCTGTAGCCAGCAGTCTGAAAGGATAGATCTAATAAAACAGAAAATTTATCTTCCCTTTCTTCTCTCCATTGAGCAAAACAACTAAGAATTGAGTAGTCTTGTGTCTTGACAAAGGGTTATGGGCTGAAGTTAATTAATAGGAGAAAGCATAATCTGCTGCAGTCCTTGATGTCTCTTTATTTGGGAAAATAAAACAGCTCTACAGTGCTCATCAGTTATAGCCACATTTATCAGTGAAATAAAACCCACACAATTGATTTGTTAAGCTACCCAGAGATACATATCTCCACTGCAGAGGACAATTAAGAGGTTGTGCCTTTCAAAGTGCTTATTTTGGACTGTTAGTATTTGATTACTGCAATGCAGTATCTGTTTAATATCAAACCAGTGTGTGCTTCAAATTATGACCTTTAGGGAAAGTTTTGATTCATTACTGCAAAGACTAACAAACGACAGTGAAAAAGGAAAGAAAGCAAATTTGGGTTTTCTTTGTTCATTGAGTATTTACAGTTGATTGTTCATCTTCCAGAATCTGAAAAGCTTTTCCTATTCCAAATTTCATAGCAATCAGGTATGGTTTTGTGAACTAGTATTTTCTGAGAAAAGTTCAGTTGCAAAATGCACATCTAGGTCTGCTTCTCAGCTCCTTTGCTTAAAATACATGTGGTGGGACAGGACTGAGTTCCTTCCTCCTAGCTGCTCAGAATCAATTCTTTGGGAATCTGAAAAAATGTTGCATAGGCAGATCCCATGCCAGATTTGGTGAATATGTATTTTGTATGCATATCTTCTTAGGTTTTACTTTGGGAATATAAAATCAGATCCATTGGGACAATGTAGCATCTTATTTACTTTTGAAGCTCAGGAACACAAAATGTTAGCTTTTGCTTAAAATTCGGCTCAAATTAAATCCTTTGCCACTACACTTTTTAAAGGAGGTAGAAGATGAGTAGATCTAACTGTACACAAAGTAATCAAGTTATTCTTTACCCTAATCTGTTTATATCTGGTTCTCAGATGTTGTTTATATTAGCAGTAGGTAACTCCTACAAAATAGCATGGTTTCAAATCTTTCAAGAAAGGTGCACATTTAATATTCCTTTCTACTTTTTCTTCCTCTTTCCTCTTATTCACATATACAGTTAATATTGTTCCCCAAGGGAAGCCGACAGAAACTTCAGGTCCCTTACCAAAACCCCTCCTTCCATTCATGAAAGTTTATTGTTAAAAAGTATTGTTGAGTATAGGAAACATTGAGAGAACAACAAACAAACTAAAACAAACCCCACCTAAACATAACCTCCCATAGACTGATATATTTTCTGTATTGACAAGTTCCTTTTCTTTTTTCTCCTGAGGTCTTTCATTTTTTTTCTGAGATTTTTAGAAGTATTTAAGTATTTAAAGAAATCATGACTTTTTATTATATTAACTCTAGCAACAGTGGTCTCAAGGAAGCCACTCCTAAGGGTAACATAGGGAAAAATACACAGTGGTGACTCCAAATTTTATAGCGGCTGCATAAAATCTTACTGAACAATTAGTATTTGTTCACTATACAGGTCTCTGGAGATTCTGGGTGCTGTTATTGTTTGTTTGATTTGTTTTCAAAAAGTATTTTCAAACAAAAAGAGTAACATAGTCCCCTTAAGGCTGTATATTTGCACTGGTTCACATTTTGGATGGGGCAACAATCTTATAGTGAGGCTAAGGGATATGGAAAGACAACTTTCTTTGTTCTCCCTTTGATAAAAAATTAGCTGACATTTATCAGACTTACTAAGAAACTGTTATTTACAGGTAGAAGCTTTAGACATGCAACATTTGGCTTGGAGTAGCACAAGGGCATAAGCATCTGCCAATTGTGGCAAACTAACGTAAGACATTCAGCAGGCTGCATTCTAGTGTATAATGCAGTCCATTTACAATTAGGTAGTTCTAAAAAGAGATCTCAGTTTAGCTGTTTCTAATCTGTGATGTATGAGAATCAGATTCTTTGCATCAAGAGAAAATATTTTCTATTCCAGAAGCTTTTGCTTTTCTGTATTTCTTATGTATATGGTTTCCTGTAAGTGTAGTTGTAATTCAACTGAACGGACTACAACTAAAACTGAAGATAAAATCTTAAGTCTGGATTATATTTTCTGACAAAGAAAAATGAGAACCTATTTCTTAAAAATATATCTTTTATTTTCCTGAATCTTAAGGCAAAGATTTCTGTCTATTATTGGTCTGTTCAGATCACAGACCAAGGGGGCATACCAGCCTTAGTAAAGATATCAGTTGCTTTCCATGGCAACATGGTACAACTTACACACAAGGAAATGAGCAGAACCTAAAGGAGGTGCACATTGAACATTACATTGCAGCCTTTGGGAATGTCCTTAACCTAGAGACAGAGATATTGCTCTAAAGAGTAGATGTTCCCACTGGTTATACAATCCCGCTACCGCAATCTCTCTGGGATATGATGTGCAAGGTCAAATTTAACTTCTGTATATCTTGCCTTAGGATAGGGAAAATAACTAGGTTTAAAGCCTAAATATAAATGCAACTCCTCAACATGGGGGACTTCAAGCATGGCAAGCAGGTTTAGACTCCTAAGACAGAAAGAAATTCTTGCAGAGGGTTGTAATCTCATTAAAAAATGTCAGACTGTAATTTTGCAACAATTCTACAATAAAAGAGATAGGGTATGGAAAAGGGAAGCCCGGTATATGTTTCTGATCTCATGCTCTAAAACTCAGTGGTTTAATAGCCATAGGAAACCTTTTGTGAAATGATAATCAGGCCTCAGGATTTCACAGCATATGTAGGTATTCCATTTTCCTCTTGCTGCACGTGGTTTTCAGCAGCACTTACTGGATTTACTGCGCATACATATAGAAGGAGAGTAGCACAAGTAATATAACAAATCTGTTTAAAGGAGAAACCTAGAAATTGTAATTTGTCTAGTTTTACAAAATATTTTTTTATCTTTGATTTTGCTGTACTTCTACTTCATACAATCTAGAACAAACTAACCACCACATTTACAGGCGACTCCTAAACATGCAGTATCTCCTCCTGTGGATACCTAATCTGATGTTACCTAGAACTGGAGGATGCAAAATTAATAATTCCCAAATATATTGAAGACATGCTTTCTATTTTAAAGCTTTACATACACAATAGTACTTGACCAAGCTCTCCCTGACCTTTGTATAGCTATAGTCTTAATGTAGAATAGTATCATTGCACATAAGAGTTGGCATCTCTTTGCAAAATTGACCACTTGTTTACAACTTTATACTAATCACCTTACTGATCTTTCAGTATTGAATTTATTTGCTTTTGCAGTGCCCTACTCTCTACTGTCTGAATATTAAATGTGTTTGTTTTCCCAGAGGGCTAGAGAACATTGGACAAAAGGGTTCAGCAGGAGAGAGTGAAATAAAAAGAGGTTGTGAGTCTTTAACCTTGAGCCTGAAATGAATGTGAACCAAACTCAAGATACTTGGCTTATATGAAGCCAGGTAAACATTCGAGTATAAGCCCACACACTACCAACCATAATGTATCTGTTGATGCTTAACAGGCCTTGTGTATTTTGCCTAGATTGTTGTACTTGGGAGTGAGATTCTGAACTTCATCTTTTTCTTTTGATGGGAAAAATTTGTAGTATCTAAAATTCTATTTCTTTCATTTTTCTTGCCTGATGCAGTATGATAAATCTGACTTTCAAGGTGGGATGAAGCTGAAGAGTTTTTTCTATTACAGCTACAGAGAAGAAAGAAGTGGAAACTTATAGCAATGTCAAAAATGTCCTGAAGTGTTGTCCCCACAGTCTTTTGTTCAAAAGCAGTTCATTTTTTTTCTGTTGTCTCCATTACTGTGAGAAAAGGGAGCTGTATCGCACTGTTTGTCTTCCCTTGGCATTGTCAGTATCATAAAGAAATATCATTACATGAACTCTACATAGTTCATAATAACCCGAATAGGTTCTATCCATCATGGGTATGTCCCTGCTTTTACATGCTGTACAACCATAACAACATTATAAGAAGTTCATCCGCTTTGTTTTATCTTCAAAACAGTAATGTGAGCTTTGTTGCAGCCCAACCTCTAAACATTTTTACACCAGCTGTTACTTCAAATTTTGAACTTAAGCATGCATTAAAAGAATTTGTTGCTGTTGGGCCATGTAACTCTGGATAAATATTTTTTCAGTTCTTAGCTAAAAATGGTACAGGTGTTCTACAGAAATTAAAATACCACCTTTGTAACCAAACCAAACATATCCTGGGCTGCATCTCCAGTGGTGTGGGCAGCAAGTTGAGGAAGGGGTTTCTCTACCTCTACTCCACTCTCACAAGACCCTAGCTGGAGTACTGCATACAGATCTAGAGCCCCAGATACGAAGAGGATGTGGAAATGTTAGAAGAGCTCCAGAGGAGGACATGAAAATGATCCGAGAGATATCGGATACCTCTGCTATGAAAACAGGCTGAGAGAGTTAGGGTTGTTAAGTCTGGAGAAGAGACTAACATGGAGAAAGACCTTCCAGGACTTGAAGAGGGCTATAGGAGAGCTGGAGAGGGACTTTTTACAAAGGCATGGAGTGACAGAACAAGGGGTAATGGCCTCAAACTGAAAAAGAGGAGATCAAAGGAAGAAATTCTTTCCTATGAGAGTGGCAAGGCACTGGAACAGGTTGCCCAGAGGAGTTATAGAGGCTCCAAGCCTAGAAGAATTCAAAGCCAGGTTGGATTAGGCCGTGAGCAAGCTAGTCTAGTAGGATGTGCCTCTGCCCATGGCATGAAGATTGGAACTAGATTAAGGTTTCATACAACCCAAACCATTTTATGATTATATAATCAGCAGACCGTTTACCTTTATTTCCATGAATGTAATGAAAGAAGCAAGTTTTGTTCCTGTTTGCAATAATTGGGTATGCTGGAGGATAGACTATGGCCAAGATTTTGAATTATACTGTGATGCAGAAATTCTGCCACTGAGTGAGGTGGGGGGCTAAAAAAAATTTAAAAAAAAAAAAAGGAAAAAAAACTTTGTTCTAAATCACAGAATTAACCATGTTGGAAAAGACCTCTAGGATCATCGAGTCCAACCTATCATCTAACCCTTCTAATTATCTAAACCATGGCACTAAGTGCCTCATCCAGCCTCTTAAACACCTCCAGGGATGGTGACTTTGTAATCTTTGTAACTGAGGAGGGAATTTAAGTGTAGAGAAATTTTAAGGCAAGGTATCAGGACCTCTGAACTAGCTCTATGCTAGTATTTCCAGTAAAAGTCACTATGAGCAAGCAGGAGCTATTCTAGTAACATCTAAATGGTCCTGCAAGACTTGAACAGTCCATGTGAAAGCTTTGCCACAGATCTTCACACAAAGTGATGCAGCTGCTGGCTGATTGTACATTCTGCAGCTGTATCTTCAGATTGTTGTGTAAACACTCAGCAAAAGATGTGAGTGTTTTATTTCAGCAACTTAGTCGTTCAAGCAGTTACTGCAGAGTACCAAACTCAGGGCCTAGCAGGCACATTTTTATAATTAGTGATCAAATGCAAGGCCAGTCTGTAGTTTTCCCTCAGTTGTGTTGTCGCTTAGCTAGTCTGACTAAAACTCTGGTATTGAATGCAGATTAAGTGCCAAATTTTGATGCTAAATGCAGTATAGATTATTTCCCTACTATGGAACTTGGAGCCTCATAAATTGAAATCAGTTCCTCCCGTGCTAATCTATAGAGGCTTAAATACACTTTGTGCAATTGAAGCTGTACTGTTGTTGCATTCTGCTGTATCTGGTCAAGCAAAATACCAAATTGCAAAACTTTTTATTCAAGTAAAGATTAATTTTACCTGTATTAAAAAGAACCCAGCTGGCAAATAGAATCTAAATGTATGCAATAAGAAATGTCTGTAATCAAGGGAATTAGATTATTTTATTAGTCGATAAAATATAGCAAACAGCTGAAGCTGGATAAAGTGATTGTTATTTCTATCTAAGTAGCAGAAATAACAGCTAGCTGTGCAGGAAATATCACCATATCAGCCCATACTCTAAAGTAAGCCTATTGTAAAGAGTTTCCTGGTGTTACTGATGTTACTATACAATATAGTAACATGTTCTTAAGATTACCTTGACAAAACACATTTTTTTTGTCATTGTTCAGACTAATTACTTTGCACTTTAAAACACAAGATAGAAAGGCATGAGGGAAATAGCATGTCACCTCTTCTCCATGAATTCAAATCTATCTTCATGAATGCAAATGAATCTCTTATTCCAATGTGTTCACTACACAGAACCATCACACAGCACAGAACAACTCAGACAGATTCAGCTCTCATAAAACCCTGGTTTGTAATTCCAGGTGCTCTGTCAGAGGTGTTAGATACACTATATAATTGTGTAAAATCTAGTCTTGTCTTCCTTCTGGCTTTCACCTCTGCCAACTTCTGACCACCTTCTAGTTTCCTAAGATCTGGACAAGCTGTTCTGTATCACTTCCACCCTCTTGTTTAGAACATAAGCAGGCACAGGAAATATGTGCTCTGCTGTTACCAAGCATATGCGTAAAGAAAAGGGAGAATATTTGGACTGACCAAAGGTCTGGTATCTGAAGATGGTGTGATTGACTTCTACTGTTAGGATTTTTGAAAGGGGATGAATATCTAAATGTAGATAACATAGAATCCTAGAATTGTCAGGGCTGGAAGGGACCTTAAGGATCACCTAGCTCCAACCCCTCTGCCATGGGCAGGGACATCTCACACTAGGTTGCTCAGAGCCCCATCCAGCCTGGCCTTAAAAACATCAAGGGATGGGGCTTCTACCACCTTCCTAGGCAACCTGTTCCAGTGTCTTCCCACATTCATGGGGACACATCTAATCTGAATCTACTCACTTCTAGTTTTGCTCCATTTCCCCCAGTCCTGTCATGACCTGACATCCTAAAGAGTCCTTCACCAGCTTTCTTGTAGGCCCCCTTCAGATACTGGAAGGCCACAATAAGCTCTCCTTGGAGCCTTCTCCTCTCCAGACTGAACAGCACCAACTCTCTCAGTCTGTCTCCATAGGAGAGATGTTTCAGCCCTCCTGACATAAACAAGGACAAAAGTCAAAGTGAAAATACAAGTCAGCCTTTTTTTTCAAATGTGCTGATATTCTGTACAAGTTGGGCAACTCCAGCTGGAGGGTCAGCTAGATCCCACAGCTGTACTGCTGTGATGCCATGCCATTACTAAAATGCAGTCTGCCAACTAAAAGAGGAATTAAAGATTTACAAATCAGTGATGTACTAGGCCAACCAGTAACGCTCAGCATATTTACATGTAAAAAGATAAACATGCCAGCCACCAAACCATTTCAAATGTGTGTGGAGAAGCTTTCACAATGCCTGCTTGCACCTTTTCTGCCTCTGCCTTTGTTTTGGTCTCCCCTCTAAGAAATGCTAAAAATTCACTCATTGGACTACATGGAAGTAGAAGGATAGAACTCATACTTAGCCATAAAACATTTGCCAACAGATCACGTTTTGCCATTCTGTTTTTCCCTCTCTGCCCCCTCACTCCCTTCCAAAAAGTTACGTCTTTTTCAGCAGTAAACCAGCACAAACCTTCACTTCTTTTAAGAACTGTCAGGTCACTGGGATATAGACAGCATTCCTCCCTTTGCCCACCCACAGAGGGTTTAATGTCCCCATTCCACAATGCTCCTCCCTCTATTCCTCTCATTTCCTACTGGGAACTGTCCCCTAACAGTCTAATGGGCTGAGTTTTGGAGTTTATTTTCACCTATATTCTTACTGTCAGGTGGTTCATGCCATTAGCTTGACCCTGGCATAAGTCAGCTGACCTAGTCAAAACACTGCATTTATGGCATAAATTGTGTCACTTCCAGCATTTAACTTTACAGTTTTTCAACTGAGCCACAGAGAATGAAAAAGCTTGCTGTTTAACAATGTAATTCAATTCAACCCAACAATCAATACATTATTTTATTACATGTTCTATATATACCAAAAAGTTAAATGGCTAGAACAGTGGGTCTATACTCGAGTGTTTACCTCACATATGCATGAAGGAAAAATAAAAGTTGGTTCAACAATACTATGTTCACATTATCCAGGCTTCCAAGTGTAGTTGTTGTGTGCAAGTTATCTCTGTTCACGTGGTAACTGTGAATTTTTATTTTTCCCCGTGGTAGCATGATTATGCTTTAGTATTTTGTCTGCTTGGCTTTTTGTGCTCTTGGCTGCATTCATTTAGGTTTTGCTTTAAAACATTGATATTACTTATAATTTTTACACTTGGCTCCTGTGTGTGTCTCATACGTACCCATCCAACTGTGTCTGTGTTCTGTGCTTTTCTGTTTGTGAAGTGTGATATGTTATGTTTAATGTTTTTTTTTTTAACAATACAAAAGAGACTTTTTTGATTAAAAAAGCCTTCCTACTTACTCACTGCAAAACTATCAACATGCATGGTTTGACATTTGCATTACAATTAACATGGCTTGTCTTTTACTAGGGATGTACCACACGAGTGGATGTTCGCTTTCTTTAACCAGTACTTCCCATCAGTTCTTTGATGGCTTTAAACCTGATTTATTTTAATATTGCAGTTGGTACAGATATTCAAAATGCACATAACTGAGCCACTCGTTTATGCATATAACATCCAGAGACTTTGGACTTCAGCTGCCTGCACTGCCCTAACCATATGCTACATTTTTCACAAAGTGTTCTCTAACACAATATGGCCCTTTCAAGGTGCTACCCCTGACACCTCTTTCCTTTTCTCCCCCCAGATCCGCGTCGTGAAGGCATTCCGTAGCTCTCTCTATGAAGGTTTAGAAAAACCAGAATCTAGAACCTCTATTCACAACTTTATGACTCATCCTGAATTTAGGATAGAAGATTCCCAGCCCCACATCCCACTCATTGATGACACTGACCTAGAAGAAGACCCTGCTCTCAAGAAAAACTCGAGTCCACCGTCTTCGCTGAACAAGAACAACAGTGCTATCGACAGTGGAATAAATCTTACAACTGATACAAGTAAATCAGCTACCTCTTCTAGTCCAGGAAGCCCAATACATAGCCTGGAGACATCACTTTAGCTGAAAAGGTCACTGCAAAAAAAAAAAAAATAAAAAAGGAAAAAAAAAAAAAAAGAAAAAAATTAAAGTAAAATAAAGTAAAAAAATCCGCAGCAACCGAAATATATAAATATATATATTAAAAACATTGCTGGCTGAAAAGCTGTTTGAACTCTTATTCATCCTGAGACAAGTGAATGAATTGTTGATCACAATGGTTTTGGGGAAGGAATGAATGGCTGATTTACATACCACTCCCCCCGCCCTTGTTCCCTTTCTGAAAAACAAAAACAAAAAAAATATCCTGCATGAATGTACTATACACTTCTGGCCCTTCTTTCTCTCTTTTTCTTTCTTTTTCTTTCCTTTTTTTCCTTTTTTTTCTTTTTCTTTTTTCCTCCTTAAGCAGGAACTGCAGAGGACTTCTTTCTGAGGCTATTTATCCAATTCACTGGTCTGTGAGTTTTTTGAAATGCTTGTGTGGCATGGACTCAATTGTATAGATTAATTTAAATAACTTTTTTGAAGTTGCAAAGCTTAACTTGCACAGTAGATTTGCACCAGTTGGACAGAGGAACTTAAACACTTATGAGACTATATATAGAGATATATACATATAATTATATACATAATTAATTATATATATGTATATATCTATCTATATATATATAGTTATATATATATAAAGTTTCTTTGTTGGCATGTTGCCTTGTTTCTGCTCAAATTGCTCTGACTATTTTAACTTATTTATGTCCTAAGAAGAATGTAATTTGTTTACAAACCTGTAGATAATATCCTTAAATATTTGTAGGGTTAAGAAAGCACTTCCTGCCGAAGTAGTATAAAAATGGCTCAGCTCAGCTCATCAAAAACACCTGTAATATCACACTCTGGATATTTTATTACAGCCATGTTCTGATTTCTGCCTGAGTTTTTGTTGGCTTTCTTTTTTTCTCGTTTTTTTCAGTAGTGTAGATACTGGTAGTAAATAACAAAAGAAGCCAAAATATAACACGTTGGATGTAGCATTGTGATCCTATATACCGGGAGGTAAACCAGGCTTCCTTTGTTTCAAATAAAAGTTAAAATAATCAGGTTCTCTCTTCTCCCCCCCTTGTATTTCCCCCTCCTTCTAGTAATCTGCTTGAATTTCTTTTGGTGCAGCATACCATAATGGAAGCTATTTCATTCATTAAATGTGGCTTCCAGGAAATATTTTTAGAGAGCTATTCTATGAAACTGAGTTGAGTTTATAAATATAATTTAAAATAAGTTATATTTGGTTTGTCTGTCTGGAGGTGAAACTAATGTTGAAATATTGTGATATATTGCGTTCATCTTTTTCAGTTAGTGATTTAGGCAGTTATTTCCATACTACTTACAAGGTACGGGCTGTTGGCATTTTGGATGAAAATCACTGTAGATTGTCGCTTGGATTTTTTAAAAGAAAACTATAATTTCTGCACTATTAAGTCTGAATGAAACTTTATGAATTGTATATAGAAATGTGCTCTGTGTGGTTTTCTTTTCTTTTGGTTTGTTTGTTTTGTTTTGTTTTGTTTTTCCTTTTTTAACCAAGCTTGTCTTCCTGTAGTCACAAGTAATACCTTATTTTACCTTGAGCTTTCTACAAAGAAAGCGTGTTTTTAAATGTGCAGTATGGAGGGTGAAAGATGTTTTTTCAAGATGGTAACAGCCCTGAGAACAGAATTTCTGAGCTTATATAATTGCTATGTCAACCACTTGAATGCTAAGCACTTTGTGGATCACAGATTTTTCATAAATAATTTTTGTATTTAATATAAAGTTTGCTTGGAGACTTTTCAGCATATGATCTTTTCCATAACTGTACAGTGCAAAAGATATTTTGAATTACACAATTGATTATGCCAGATGTGTTGCGAAACACTCTCAAACTAGGTCGATACATTGATTTATTGAGGTATTACTGATTGTCTTAAAGTTGGCTCATACAGTGGTGCATCTCTGCAGTCACAAGAACTAAACCAAGCCAGAACGCTCCAAACAGAGATTAGACTCATGGCCAAACTGCAGACTGAACTGGCTAAAAATGTTTTCAGGGTGCATCAAGACTATTCAGCCAGGTAAACCTCTAATCAGCTTCAATTGCCAGCTTCTGGACTTTTGTGTAGAAGCTTGAATGTTTTTGGCTCAAACTCTTAGTTTGCTATCTGATCCAAACTTGTCACTCAACACCAGGACAGGTCTCTGGAAGCATATACAGCTCTTTTTTCAACAGATAGTGTGACCCGGTTCTTAACAGTAAAATGCTAGCATGAAAACATAATAATTTTAGTTAACTCCTAGCAACAAAGTGATTGAAACTGAGTCAGGATTGTTCTTCGCTTTGTAAATATGGTGATTAACCTTTGTATAACATGTATTGGGTTTCTATGGCCTATTTGGGATATCATATTCAGAAGAAACAAAAAGTGTTATCTATTTACAGGGAAGCCTCTAGCTTTGGACTTGAACATCTAAAGAAGCTATTAGTACTGGAACAATTATTTTCAGCATCTTAACACTGACTGTTTGCCTTTTATTTTCAAACACTCTTCATATTTTTTCTTGGTTTCTTTTTTTTTTACATTTTCCCGTAGGATTACCCCTCCCTAAGGTACCATTTGCAGACTTGAAAACTGTTAAGAAAATGAACACTGCATTCTGTGTATATATAGTAAAACATATATAAACTGAGATGCATAGAAAACTTGGGCTTTTGTGAGCAGAGACTGTGCTTTATGTATATGATAAATGATAGACTTTTTTTTTTTAAAGCAGAATAGCTATGACCTTTCAACTACAGTTGTGCATCACAATTCCTTTCTTTTGTTGCTTGACCTCTCTGTGATGGGAACAATGGATCAAAAACCAAAATGATCAGTTTGTTGAAATTCCCTGCAATATATAAATGCTCGCTCTCTACGTACTGTACCTAGCAGCATGAGATTTGTGGACAACAATACAGTGGTACATTGGCAATCCATCCCACTAGGGGTTATTAATATATGTTCATTCATCTGTTTTTATGAATTTTTTTATCTAGACAATAATTGTAAATAAAGAACTTACTCTGTCTGTTCATTTAATACTATGCAAAAGGTTATGCTTTCTATTGTTATTCTTATTCCTACAGTGTGATGCTGGAATGTTTGTGGTTTCAAACAAAACAAAAAAAAAAAAAAAAAAACAAAAACAAAAAAACTAAACAAAAAAAGACAAAAGTAAGTAAAAATATGTGATGTAAATTATTTTATAGTTTGAAACAAAATGATAAAGTTTTACTCTTGCTGCTTTCTGTCTAATAGATCTCTCTTGGCAGGAGCACAAGTGGAAAATTTAAAGAAATAAATTCACAAAGCAGCATGAACAATAATGGTCTGAACGTAACAGCTTTCTTTATTTTCACCTGAAATCATTAGATCTAGCTCTGGATTCCTGCTGGGATGTATTAATGTAAAGGCATATCCAAATCTTTCTGGATTGGCAGTAAGAAGCTTGCCCAGCAGTCAGTGGTTACATTTCTGTTAGGCCCAGGCAATGAGTCAGCCCAGAGAGCTTTTAACTCCTGCCTGACTATGGGTCGGTGTAATGCCCAGCAAGAGATCATGGTCCATGCTGTGGTGGTGCCCAGTGCTGGGAATGGCTGATGTGAGTGCTGCAGTGAAGCTGCCTGGAATTACCAAGTGCAGAATAAGTAAAATGGATGAAGCCCCTGGGAATCTGAATATATAAAATGACTGGTTTAGTCTTATTCCTAGGATCAACAGACATTAAAGTCTGTTTTCCTGTCACTTTGGCCCATATGACATCCCTCCATTTACGTGTACATATTCATCTCTTTTCCTATCTGTCATGATCAAGGAAATGATCTTTGAAACTTTCTGTCACTGAGTTTAGTTTAGGACTGATGTCCTGCCACTTAAGAGCTTAAAAACTGTGCCTGCGCAGTGCTGGAGTGAAATGACAGCATTCCCATTCTGGTACTCATAATCTCAGCCCAGAAATTCCTTTTTTATTTTTTCCAGCTTAGACTAAAGTTCTTGTTCCATAAACTACCATACAGCCTTTGGTCATATTTTAGTATTGCACTAGCAACAGCAAGGTTTAGAAGTTAGTAAAACAGTCAGACCAGGATGAACTTCCCAAACAAGGTATGAGGTGAGTAACTCTCATATAATCTCATATTTCAAGGTAAAATGCATCAAATTACAATTTTTCTGGTCTTCTCAACAAGATTCCAAACTTTCACCTACAGATCCTGTTCCAAAAGTATTTGACAAACTGCAGTGAAGTAATAACTATACTGTAAAGACAATAAACAAAAGATGTATTCAACACAGTAAATTCAACCAAAAAAATCTTCAGAAAACAGTTGTTGGTTAGCAGATTTCTGGAGTTAATATAACTTTACAACTATTTTGCAATTAAACTGTTTTCTGCTTTGATTATGTGAGCTTACTCTAGGTGGCAATATGAAAAGATTTTTCTTGTAACTGCCATTAATCGACCTTTGTCACACATGCAACTTATTTACAGCCTTAGCCCAAGTGCTTTTGGCAGAACTTTTCATCTCTGGGGAAAAAAAATAAACAAGTGTGTTGAGGTGTAAGAGAGCGGAGTAGACAGTTCAGTGAGTTTTTACTCCTGTGTGTATGTTAAGCCTCTGTCAGCTTGAGATACCTATTTTGTCACATTTTTCAAAGTGTTTGCAAAATATTTTCTCAGCACTACATGGATGTGAGGTGTACCTTTAAGTAGAGAAGAATAACAAGGAAGAAATTCCCTGCTACACTGACTTCCTATTCTGTGCATCAAACAGAAGATTCAGAAAGACAAATGATATTTAAGGATATCAGTCCATCATAGCAAACTAAGACCAATAGCTGAACTCAAAATAGGGATGTCAGGTTTTATTCTTGCTGTTCTTTTTTTATTCATAGTAGGTATACTGCTAAGAGGACACTAAACAGAACAATCAGGTGTGGTTCTTGGCTGCTGATGCTACATTATGTATGTTTTTCTCATGAGATGCTGCACTGATGGAATGAGGGAAATGGTTGATAAGTAGTAGATGAAGCAAAAACAAAATAGCTAGGAGAAGAAGAAAGAAAATGCAGGTGTGTATATAGTTCACTATATACTGAAATGAAATAAAATCCTATTTGCTTATTATTGGCTTGATCCAGACATTGAACAATAATACAAAAGAGACTCAACTAATATTCTCCATCTACCAGCCTTTTCCAGGTAGAGTCTACATTCACGAATAGGCTCAGGATCCCAAAGTGAGGTCTAGACCTCTTGCTGGAAAATGCTGATTTACCCAAACCTGACCTCTGTCTGACCAAATTGACCAATTGACCAGAAGTAGATGATCTCCAGCACCCCCTTACAAAACAAAACAAAACACAAAAACCTCAACAACACCCAAACAAGAGAAAACAACCAACCAACAGAAAAAAAATCCAACACAGTTTGTGGCATTGTCTTAAGTGTAGTGGCACACTATTCAGGCTGTGAGAGGATCAGGGCCCAACACTTCAAACTTGCTGTTGGTATTACAGTGTTGTTAGAGTTGCTTTGGAGGAACTGCAAGAAGGTAAGCACTAGACAGCTTCTAATTGTGTTTGTATTCCTGCAACAGTCTGATAAATTGACATAACAAAAACAATAATAAAAATTGCATACTATAATTTATTGATGGCTCAGATCAAGACTAAGGTCCACATGTAAATTGCCCTGGATAAGAAGCTAAAAATACCTATTTCTGATTTTATCAGTACATAAAATCCGTTTAGGTAATTCTCAGTGTTGTTCACCAACACAGTGATAAAGACAGAGAAGTGTCTGATTTTGTTTCTTTTTTTTTTTTTTTTTATAAACAGGTGTTAACAGACATATTATGATCTAACCTGATGGAAACTGAAGAGAAATTATTAAACAACTTATTTATTAAACAAAGCAGACCATTGAAAAAACACAAGCAAAAGGAAACATGTACAACATTTTCTCCCATATGTTCTATTAAACTCTGCTTATCTGTGTATTTGGGAGACCATGTTTGCCTGGTACTAACTGAAGTGTTAAATTCCAAGTAAGGGAATGTCCGTCTCCATTTATTCTGTGATGAATTTGTTCACTTTTCAAGCAAGTGGTCCTTTGTGTGTACCTCTCTGTGTGCATTTAAAAACATTAGGAGCTGAGCTGCTAGTAGCAGTGTTGGTGCATAGCCAGTGAAGGTATGTTACTTTTCACAAGGTAGTAAAACCTAACATAAGGATCTCTAAAAAGAATAAAGAAAATAAGATAAACATTACTTGGTGACAAATCACATGAATAAGTTACCGATACTTTCTCATCAAAGCACAGCAACTAGGAAAACTCTTAAGCTAATTTTGCATAGGATTAATTCATTATAATTGTTAATGTGCCCCTTGTGTGGAGTACTTTTGTAAAAGAGAAAGATTACAGGAGCTATAGAACATGGCCACGGGTCATTGTGTACATCAATAGTGCTTTAGATTTGGAAAGTAACTGAATCCAATTGAATGCTATCTGTTATACATAAACATTCCAAATGCCTGTTATATAGCTACTGGTGATGACTTCTTGTTCCACCAAAAAAGCACCATGCACTCTCTTATCTGCCAACCCTGGTGTTTGCATGTCTAGGTGGTCTGGAACAGGCTGCATATTTACTTTCTTTTCATTGTTGCTTTCTAGCCAGTTTCATGACTGGTCTCACCATATGATTTGGTGAGAATTAGTTCTATGGCAGAGAAACAGCAGTAAAAACTGATCAGAGAATCAAGCCACAATGACTTCAGATTAAAATGCCTGTTTTACTGGGCCAACAACAAAGGGAATTGAACAGATGGCTTTAGAGCTTCCTATCCCCTAAAGACAGAGTATTCAGTGCTTTTGACTTTCTGTCTTATCACTATGGTACCAAGCCCATCAGAGAGAATTATGGTTTCAGAAGCAAAAATGCAGAGTCACTAGCATCTGCTCAGTGGCTGCTGTAAAGCAAGATGATTTTCTGCCATACAGATGCTTGCCTCTGACAAGACACCATCACACCACATCAGCTGACTTTCTTGCTGGAAGTATGGTTAAGACTGCAGAGACTGAGCTCTTTACAGAGCTGTAGAATGTAGGACATTGGCTGGATCTAGAGAAGCCATTTCTGATTACCAATGTACCTTTGTGCTAGTGTTTAATCTCCCAACCAAAAAAAAAAAAAAAATCACTTCTAGTTGCTTTTAACATCCTCTTTTCTCTGCACATGAGCAATTTGGATATTTCCAGTATTTTTCAATTACATTTCCTGTGGTATTACCTATAAGCCTCAGGTGATAGAAATGGTCTTGATGAAATACGCCTGTTTTTTTAACCTGTTTTCTTGTATGAATGTTGATACCCTCCTACATCCCATGACTCTTAGCTATGAATTGTATTTTGACAGTATGAGAAAACAGAGGGGAAACCCACATTGCCTGAATAAGCTGTAGGGATTGCTTCAGCTTCCTATCTTTTCGTTTTCCTGTTTGAGGGTAGAAGCAGTACCTAACAATGACAAAGCATTTTGTCTCAGTGTTCCTGGCCATCTGATGCTGCCAGTACATTTTGTTCCACAAAATTTACAGGCTGATTTATGATGTGCCACTGGCAGAGCGTCCTTATGCTAATAGAGAGTGGAAATCTGTCATCCCCTGTAGTACCAGACACTAAAAGTAATAGCTGATACAACTTTGAATTATCTCATATGAGAGGAATACTTTGCTGTCTAATTACAGTCAATAAAGTGTTTGCTTAAGATTTATGTTCTTTATCAATGGAGAACCCTAGCAGCTTTGCTATATTTAGGTGCTCATTTTTAATCGTAGTTATCCGTAGTTATAGTTTGAGGTCACTTTGTTCGGTAATTCCCATAATATACGTGGCACTTTATTAAAAACAAACAAACAAAAACCCCACAAATAAACCCAAAACTTTATCAAGCAATTAAGCCTGATTTTAGAAAATAGCAACTAGTCATTGAATTTTGGTGGCCTCAGAAAACACCTACTTATGATGGTGAAGCTATGCAGGCATTATCACAAAAGAGAGAACAAATCCTGCTTTATCCATAGCTGCAGCTTAAACAGTGTTAAGCTGTGTTAGTTCCTAAGGCTGTAACTATATAGTTCAGAAGGGTAGAAATTCAGTATAGCTCTTTGCATTTGTTCTTGTTACTTTGGCCCAATGAAAATGAGCATTGAAAATGCCAGCTGAAGACTGTATCAACAACATTATCTATTAAGATAATTTTAGTAAACAGTTACAAAGTTCCCAAAATAATATGTGAGTTTGCTTTAAAAAATAAATAAATCAAACCTCTATATGCATTATTTGAAAATATTTTTTTTAAAAGATTGATCTCTTTCCTTTTTTTTTTTTTTTAATTTCTGAGAAATCTTTTTAAATGATGTCTTCACAGAGTTTATAGTTTACCACTTGCCAACAGCCCTCCTGCACTAAGAATGAAAATATTGCACTTGTTCTCTGTTACAACACACACAGTTTTACTATGGTGATTAAGCTTGCAAAAATGGAAAGGCACATTTTTCCTCTGGTACAATGATCTTGAAACTTCTGTCTTATTTCATAGCCACTGACCAACATGATTTTGAGACAAAGAAATTATTCACTTTTTAAAAAGAGAAATTTAGCTAGTACCTATTAGAATCTTTTTCAAGGCTTAAGTGGCTGAAGCTTGATTACAGGCTAAGGCAAAAGGTACAAGTGTTTGAAATTTTGTGATGAGGACAACTGGTATTTGCAGACCTACAGCTGATGCTAAAGAAATCTTTTTTTTTTTTTTTTTTTAAGTCCTACTCTGTGTAACTATTGAGTATCCATAAAGTATAATGTTAGCAGCTGTATGTAGCTAAGCAATTATTAAAATCAAGGCTATGTTATTTCTACTACCATAGGATAATCTAATTTGCATCAAAACCACCCAAACTTGAAGGCCAGCTTTAATAGCTGAAGTAGTTGCAGGTGTAATAGCAAGCAAGCATAGTAACAGAGGGGAATACTTCATGAGGGTAAGTAAGGTGGGGGAAATCCTGCTGTGTGGTGGTGTTCTCGGACAAAACTGCATCTGGAACAGCTATTCATGGGTTTGCTGACAAGGTAAAGTTCATGAATTGAGAATGTGGTTGCTGGTAAAGGAGAGTTTATACACACCATTTCTTAGAATAGTTCAGTGGAGTAGTTCTGTTCTAGTAGTGTGTGCTTCAAGATTATTTTGAACTTTTATGTGTTTCTTATCAGGTTTAGAAGTGAGTAATGCAGTGTCTCTGGTGAGGTTGCTAAGTGCTGTGTACTCTACCAACAGGCATTCCCCCAACCCTACCACTGCTTTGACTTACAATCTTTCATATTCTTGTTCCTTTTGTTTGTCTCTTACTCTACTGCTTGTGTTTAGAAAGTTTCTGGTAAGAGTTGGGGTTTTATGGGTAAGAATAGTGCAGAAAGCTCCACTGAGGAAATACTACTTTTATTCTCTCATTCCTGAATCATTATTACCTTTGGCAACTAGGACATTTCCAGCTGCTAAATGTGGACCCACAGATTGCATTTGCTGTCATTGCTTCTCCTTTGTAATCTGTTATATTTTAAAATCAGACTTTTTGACCTATAAGTGAAATAATTTCTATAAATAATGAAAAATAACAGCGTGCAACATTTTAATACACTTTCAGTGTCTCGCATTGCTATTAGTCTTCATTTCACCTTGCAACTGATAGAGAACACATAACTTTTGCTTATTTCAGTAGCCATCTCTTCTCTGCTGTGAATTCACCCAAGTGTAAATTTTTTAATTAGTCCTGTCAGCAATTACCAGTGGGTTTGAGTGTTGTAAAGGTGCAGAAGAGCCCTGGACTTCTGTTTGAATTTTGTAGTTGTTTCCTTTTGAGGATATCTTTACTGCTGAGGAAGCACAGAGTACCTTAGTGTGAGAAGCCATGGTATGTGATTAAAATAGTCCTTGATCGGCATGGCGTAAGTTAATGTTGTGATATATTGCTGTGTAAACAAGGAGGCAGAATTAAGACAGGAATTATCCACACTAGGGATACATCCTAAAATTCATTGAAAACCCAAACTTCATCAAACACCCTTACTGCTCGTTCTGTTGCTTAATCTCCCTGTCTCAGTGGATGATGATGCAAGATGTAATGTGTTTAGTATTAGTGTTCAAAATCTGTTCCTGCAAAGAAAGAACACTACTGTGCTGTTTAATCTTTAAGGGTTTGCTTCCCAGAAAAAGATGGTTTGGGACTTACCTACCCTCCCTTCAATGAATTCACCCAGACTACACTCACTAAACTCAGCTGGATGGAAGATAAGGAATGAAGCTATATTTACAGCTTAGCACAATTTACAAGCATATATATATATATACACAAATATTTACAGTTAAAAGTAATACAGAAATACAAAATCCCTCCTGACACAGTTAGACTTCCAGGAGGCTTCCAACCCAAACCTCTTCCCCCTCTTTGCCTCCCTTCAGAAATAACCAAATCAATCCCCTTATATCTCATGTGATAAATCTGGAGAGATCTGAGGTGAGATGTTAAAAATACAAGAAATTTAAGGGGGGGAAAAGGGTTAGGTCAAAATTAGAGTTAAGGCAAATGCAACCACACAGACTGACAGAGAGAAGTGAGAACTATCTATATTTTGACTAGTTGTGTTTCTCAGTAGAAGAATGAGTGATATAGGCTACTGTTGTGTTTTTTTTTCTTCCCACAGCTAAGTATTTAATTTCTGTCAGTAAAATATTCCAATTAGCCTCAAACCAGCACATTCCTCCAACTTAATGGAATTCCATCTCCCTTTGCAGTGATAATTTTTTGGTTTATCAAGTCCTATCCTATTTCTTGAAGTAACTTCAGTGTTAGGATTTTTTAACTACTTCTGAAGAATATAATACTGAAATTAAGAAAGTGTATAGCTCATTTGCATGTGCTGCTTCTGTTATGGAAGGCTGAGGTCATACTACAGCAATTCAGTGAATTGTTGCCACAAGATTTAATACGGTTTGGGTTCAGATGTAAGGAAATGTCAGGTTTTTGAATTAAAATATAGCTTATTTCCACTCAGAGTACATAGATGTGCTTTTTTGAAATGAAGAGCTGAAAAATAGCAGTGTTACATTTCCAAGAGCTGTGGTGATCTCTTCTCATCCCTGAAATCTCTGACAAACCCTTAGGGGTTTGTGATTGAAAGAAGCGATACTGTACACACAGAGTGCCTCACAAAGGCTTGTAAACCTGTCAGATTTGTACAGTGTCCATTAACCTTCAGAACATCTACACAGAGAAACAGTGTCCACAGAGGAATGACAGAAGAAACACTGGATAGACTGTGAACTAGAACAGGATCTTTCAGGAACTTGCTCACTCAAGATTTGGATTGCATTACTCTCTAAGTTTACAGGTGTGCTTTGTACACTTCAGAGTCATGGGTGAAAAACATTATGTTGCTTTAAAAGAACAAAGCTTGGGTGATGTAATTTTAAAAATCATAAGCTGCTTTGAAATATTATATAGTATAGCATGACCTAAATGCTCCAGGATCTAAAAACTATGGCAATATGATATGGCAATGTGATATGGCATGCAATAAAAACTGTAGTGTCTCCCCACACTTGGTTTTCATGATGGAGATGTAATCCCCTCATCTGACACCAATGCAGATAGAGGGCATTCTCTATGATGTCAACGGTCCATGCTATAAGAAGTTCTCTCAAACTGAATCAATATACAGCTGGTAAAACCCAGATCTGAAGGACACGTTATGAATAGCAGTAGAAGGCAAGAGTGCAAAATCAGTAGGGCTCAAATTTTCCTCAGGTCCAACAGCAGGCATTGTGCAACACTACTGCTCAGTGGCCAAAGTTAAAAATAATTCTCTCTGTTCCTCTGTGGGTTTAATGAATATACCAGTTACTTCCCCTACATCAGCACTTTTCTCTGGAAGAATGACTAATTTGCAAATTATCTAAACTTAATCTTCAAAACGAATTTTTTATTTCTATAGAATAGAAACTCTGCATTCATCCATTCTGGATGCCCTGACCATGTATTAATATCTAGCTGTAAAAGACATACAATATTAGAACTGAATCTCATTAATGTCATTGTGTGCAGTCCACCACCAGTATGAAAATGGCAGATTATCACCTGAAATGCACTCTTTAAGATTCCATAACTTCCAGAAAACTCCTGAGCTTTGAAGCAGTCCCTTAGATGCTATGTTATTCTAATCAAAAGGAGGAACCATGTCTCACAATTGCTTTTGTTTTCTGATGTATTGTTGTTGGGTTTCAGTGTGTATGTTTTTGGGAGTTTTGTTTTAACTGTTATAGGTGGTGTTTTGTTTTTGGCAGCTGGAATATAAAAATAAAAGAACAAAAATTAGTCCATTAGGTTATGCTCCTAATTAGGATTTTATGTAGATGGTGATATCAGTTTCTTTGGATTTTGTTCTCTCTGAGGTGAAAATAGCCTTAATGACTGAGTAATATATGTTTAAATCTTCAACTCAGAAAACCAATCAAATAATTGTATGTTCATCTTACTTATCCATCAAGTTAATCAAACCATTCTTGTTTTCACACTGAGATGAAAGAATAATCTTTTCATTTTGGACTACCAATTTCTGCATGTTCTTCATAATCTTTTGCAGGAACATTTGATCTGCTGGTAGTATGGTGGGCATGATTCACATGACATATACCATGCCAGAAGAGGGGATTCTGTTACTCCCTCAGTGATGAATGCATAAAGAGAAATGACAGGGAGGATGGACTAAGAAGTTTAGGCAGCTGAAAGGTTTTGAGGCAAAGGATCTTTGTGAAGGTGGAGAATTCTTTATTGGTTTGTAGAGTGTGCTGGACTGCAACTGTAAATGGCATTCCTGTAGCCAGAACTTTGTCCTTCAGGTAGAAGAATGCAATGTTTCTACACTTCATAAAAACGTAGCTTTAAAGTCAGAGTAGAACCTCTTCTGATCCATCTCAAATTAGGGGAATAACATATAGTCCATCAGGTCTGGGTTGATTTCTAACAATTTAGACAGACTAGATCTTTTCTGATGATATTTTCATTATGTTTGCATAGAATCATGCCGTATTTTTAAACAGACCTCAAGGTCTACCCTCCAATTACACAGGTAATCAGAGCTTCATTTAACAGCTATACCTCTGATTTCAAACCTTTAAAAAAGCTCTGTGGAATATTTTGCTGAAACCATTGTGACAAGGAAATAGAGGGGCAATACAGCTTTCTTCTAGTGGAAAAGGAGATGTCTCATTAGTGATAAAGTCAATGTGAAAATCTGGGAAAATTAATTGCTGGTCTTTTGGTGTACAGCATAAAGTCAAAGCTCTAAAAACACAATGGACTCTCCATCCAGAAACAGGCCTGAATTAGCTACACTAAGTTCTAGGACTTGAAATGTTGTTGAGAAGCCTAACACCGTTGTGGTTTGTCAACATTGTGTCAAAACTTGAATCTTTCCTTAGAGTAGCAAAAATATCTGCTTGAGGGGAAGGCAGAAATTGAACATTGTGAACTCTGTAAAGTACATTTCCTTGACAGAAGGAAATGGATTAAGAGCTAATGCTAGCTGGCTGACTGCTGAGGGTCTCTGACAAGCTGAAAATAATGACACATGATGCTGTGATCACTTACCATATCCACTGCTGCATTTTATGTTGGTATACGAAAAAAGCCATGAAAGGACAACAAGGAGAGTCTGTTCCCAGAGGCATGATTAGATTTGTTCCTGCTGTGGGTTTAAACATTGAACAAGAAGAGCAGCTGAGGAAACAATCTGGTTTAGGATAGCCTCTGAGTCCAAACCAGACTTGGGCTGTTTCCAAGAGAAACAGTACTGCATACTCAGAAGAGGGCTGTGCAAGTGTTTGAAGAAGTTGCATCAAAAAGAGTACAAGCACTATTAAAGTTGCCTCGTTCATAGTCAAGAGAAGGGGACTGGGAGGAAAAAGCAGGATCTGATTATACAGAGATTATACAAAACTGCTTGAACTAATTCTGAAAGTCCTGACTCGTTGCTGCCAGTGATACGTGGACATTGTAGCAGGCTCAGAATGTTTTTACCCAAAATTTTAAGGGTGGATACCTGAATATGAAAGGCAACAAAATAGAGTTTCTTTCATAGAAAGATAAGGCCCTGGGCAATTTCAGCTAATGGTTATCAGGTAGACACACTCCCTTGGGGAGTGCTGCTCAATATGTCACACTCCTATTTGTCCCAGACGATACGTTGGTGCCTGCTGAAAAGCTTTTCAGCAGGAACTGATACATGATAGTAGTAAAAGGTAATGGCTGCTGTCCTGCATGCAACATTGACTCACATAAAGGAAGTTTTCCTTGGGATATGTGGTAATTTCATAAGTTGAAGACTTTGAATTGTTAGGGGGTAGGACTGGTGACACCTTCTTGAAATACATAGAATTATGAGCTTGGATTTCATTCAAAGTATGTGAGCTGACACAGATTGTCATCCAAATGTGTGTGAGGCCAGATGTGAATATGAACTGTAGGAATAAAGAAGCTTGCCAAATACCCATGCGAATACAGAGGTCTGGTATTACTTGCAGGATTAGATTGTGACTGTCAATATGTGTGTGAATGGATGAGATAGCAGGAGTTATTTCAGGGAAGGGGGAAGGGGGGGCAGGGACAAAGAACACAAGATGTACTTCAAGCTAACAGGAAAAAGATTAAGCTATTGGACTTCCTATAGCCTTAGGAAAACACAGCTCATGATGGGGGAGTGGTGATGGAAAAGAAGTTCTCTAAATATTGTCTTCTTTTTTTCTAAAGGGTTAGACCACAGGTTAACCCTTCTGTCCCCTTTGAGGCAGAGTGTATATACTTTCAGTGTGGCCATGCGCATAATATGGTTCTCACAGGTTACAATTAACAAAAAGTTCAAAGATGATCACCACTTCATATGATCTATTAGTGAAACCTGATATGCTCTAACCTTGCCTGTTTAGCATCAGAACTAAGAAGTTAGATCAATTTCATTCTGAGTTAGTCCGAGAAATAACTTGCAATCGATAGTTCAGTGCTGAGATTAGCCACATAGTGTCACTCTAGTCCATTAAAAAAAATCTGATAAAAGGCATTCTGCCTAATTGCTATATTTGAGAAGCTGTACTGGAAATATTCTGAAGAAATGTTACTACTTCTAAATAAATTAACAAACTTCTCAGGAGAATCTATTTCAGCCTGTGTGACACAGCTGTAGCCAGAAGCTGGCAGTCTTCGGGTGGTCCTGAAGTTTTGGACAATGCTTTATGCTAAGTGTCATCAGCAAAGTGATGATAGTTTTGATAGCTTCTTTCTCCTTGAGATCTTGGCCTTTGTACTTTTCATGATTTCTATTATGATTTCTAGTACCAAAATCATATTTTTCCAGAGTTTTGAAATACGATGTAGGTTCTGAAGGCATGCATGCATTTCAAAAATGTGTAAGTCTTTAGGTTTATTCCATTAAGTTACTCCAGTGACCTCTCCAAAAGAGGTCACAAAGCAAAGCTTTGTATCCCTTATCCTTTCTTTCTGAAAGAATTTGGAATAGAAATTGGTTTCTGTTCCTGAGCTTACATTTGCCCCATATGGCTTTCATTTCAAATGGAGTTTGGAATGTTTGACTCTAGGCCTAGATAATCCAGAAGTCTTGAAAGAGTCACCATTTTAAAAATACAATTTTAAAATGAAGTTTCAAAACATGTTTGAGATCATAGAATGGTTTGGTTTGGGTTGGAAGGGACCTTAAAGATCATCTAATTTCACCCCCCATAGAAAGATCTAGATCTAGCTGAACAGCTTCCTCTGAAATTATATTAACTTCTATCTGCAAACAGGTTATGGGCATCTGGATGTGGTGTCAATTGAAATTCAAAGAGTTTGAGTTTCAAATAACATGAAATTGGTATGTTGTGCAAGTTAGGCCTCTAGTCACAGTACTTTGCAGTAGAGTCAACTGAGAAATTGAATAGTCATTCTCTGATATTTAAGAAATAATTAATCATCCATCAAATACCCTCAAAGAATCAAAGTTAAAACACCATCTAGGGACAGGAATTGTATAATATTTTGTTCTGTTATGAGCTGGGGCAGTTCCAGCCCAGATATAATTAAATTGATGTGGCTGTGATACATATTTATTGTAGTTAATTTCAGCATATATTTATAATACCTTCTACTCATGGTATGTTAAGAATTATACATTTGTAAATACAACTGAATACCAATCAAGTGCAGCAAGTAATTTCAGATTTATGACTTAAAGAATTCTCTGAGGACAAAAAAAAAATCCTGCAATCCATGACAGGAGAAGTGTGTGCTCAGCATTGTAGCTGTTCCCTTAGAAACAAGGCATCACATGATGCACAGTGCTAGTGGAGCATGCTCAATGCATAAATAAATTAGGCTGATTTTTTTCTTCTTTTGTTCTGAAATTTACCCTGGATTTTCTGCTGCCAGCTGCAGCACTGAAAGCTGCTTGGTTTGCCTCCTATGTAAAAGCATGGTCCAGGTGATTGGCAGTGCTGTGTACTGCTAGTGCTAAAATCTTCATTAATGTGGAACAGTACAACATACACCTTTTCCAGTGAGCAAGTCCAGCTTCCCTGCATGTAGACTTTCAAAAGAAATCTCAGTGAAATTGACTTCACCCAGTTAGAAGGAGAAAACCAGCCAAGTGACAGATCATAACAGCAAGCTATTAGTCAAAACAAATAAACTAGAAGTTCTTGCCATCATTTCAATGCTCTTTGAGCTGTTTCATTTTCATTGTTTATAGCCTCAGTATTCTGTCAGTATCTTAACTTTAAAAGAAAAACAAAATAAAGTGTTTCTTCTTTGTAGGATTTTTAAAGTATGTTTTCAGAAAGGAAATCACTGCTTTAAGATGGAAAAAGAATCTATGTACTGCAGCTCTGCAGTACAGAGTTGGCATTAGTACCTAACAGTGTGCCTTGAATACATGATGAGCCATTTTCAGACTCCCACAGGCTGATGGAGCTGAAATCTGAATTTATTCAGGTCCATACTCAATCTGATTTCCCTAAAGAATAAGATCTCTGTTGGAGCTCACTTGAATCACACTTGTTTTTCATTGCTAAAATGAGGTAGATGCTTTTGATGGTCCTTTAGAAACAGCCCAAACTGGGACCCTTTATATAAAATATTTATATATGGTTTGATACACACACACACACACACACACATATATATATGTATATATATAAAAAACACATGTATAAAAGAACTCCAGAGGATGGAGGCTAGAACTCTTTCATCCCTTGTTCATGCCTGGTGAGGTTGCTGGACCACAATCTTTCCAAACTCTTTGTAAAGAGTTACCATACCATATGCTTGAATCATAGTTTCCTATGCTTGGGAAACTAAGAAGAAACTCCTGAAAAGGCTTAGTTACACTTGGAAAACAATTCTCTTCTCTTGAACTTTTAAAAATTATTATTATTTATCTCTTCCTTAAAGCTTCAATGTATATGTTTTGTAGGTAAAGTGGATATCGGACCTAAAGTAATCAGAGAAAACTCTTTGTGCCTTTCTTCCTGTCCCAAGCAACCCAGCCATGATGGCTTTCATATTCAAAGGCTATTGAACGTGCCAGGAAAGTGGAAAACTGGAAAGTTTAGTATTGCATAATACCTACAAAGGAGGGAATTACAAGAAGGTTACAAGGCTCAGTGTAATGACAATTCCTGTGTCTACACCCTCACTTCACAGAGGTCCCCATTTTGTAGCACAAGTTATAGGCATTGCTATTTTTCACAGTATGGCAAGTTTATATTGTAAACAGGGAGCACCATAAACTGCTAAGTAGCACATCCTTTTTTTTGTCTGATAATGTCAGACTTCCTCTGTAACTTCATGAGCCGTATTGCTCCAACAGTGTTGCTCATTGCTGGGCCATGGAGACATCCAAACAAAATGACTGGAAGAAAATGGTTTAGATTTGTGTTGGTTGGTGACTGTGACAGAATTAATCACAAACCTTGTCTTCTACTATCCCATGTAGCTCTTTCTGTTCTAGACATATGTGACAGATATATTGGGTGAAAGGACCTGTGTCTCAATAAACTATGTTTCAATTAAAATCAGTGCTGATGGTTTTGATTGCTAGTACAGGAAACTAAAGGCAGTTGCAATACTGCAGAGCCTAGCAACATCTGAATGCATACTAGAAAGGTCAAAAAACTTGATAAGAAAAACAGGTCTTATGAGGAGCAGATGAGGGAACTAGGATTGTTCAGCCTGGAGAAAAGGAGGCAGAGGGAAGGCTTTCTTACTCTCTACAACTATCTGAAATGAGGTTGTAGTGAGATGGGTGATAGAATGAGAAGAAATGGCTTCAAATTGCACCAGAGAAGGTTTAGGCTGGACATTAGAAGAAACATCTTCACTGAAAGGGTTCTCAAACACTGCAACAGGCTTTTCAGGAAGGTAGTTGCATCCTCATCCATGAAGTGTTTAGAAGATGAAGAGATGTGGTACTGAGGGGCATGGTTTGGCACCAGACTTAGTAGAACTATGGAATAGTTGGACTCTGACCTTACAGGTCTTTTCTAACCAAAACAATTCTATAACTCTTTGCACACTCTACTGTCCAGCATAACTGAGAACAAGACAAAAAGAAATTAATATTCTTTCCAAACTTAAATTTCCTAATGAATTTCAGATTAAAAAGAAAATTACTCTCTCCACCATTTAAAAACAAACAAACTGTCAGAGCAGCCTCATGTTGTGTAAAATACTTAAGACTATCTTGGCCAGAAGCAAATTTAGAAAGCCTTTCCAGCTTTTCTGCCAGGAGAATTCTGCCTATTTTCTGGCCCCACGTGCACTGTGTATTTGTTTGTACAAAGTAGTGTAACGCTAGTGATGGCTTCTAGAACCATTTCTTTCTAGCCCTGCAGAACTCACTCTAACTTGCAGATTAGGTGTATGCACATATAAAAGATAATAAATTCCTCTCGGGTAAGGGGATTTGCAGCTGTTCTTGGTAAATTCTGTAAACACTGGAAATGCTCCCAATTCTCTTAATTTCCTTATTTCTCATTCTTACCAAATATTTTGTTGACATGAACTATGTAGCGTCAAACCCAGATACTTTAAATTTTTTCTTTGCCCCATGAGGAGCCATTTTTTCCCCCCTTTGGTTTGTTTTCTGTCTATTCATTTCCATAATTAGAGAAATATCATTGCTTTGCTTACACAGTCCTATAATTTAAATAGGAATTGTCACTACTTTAAAAAAAGTCCGACCCATGAAGGCATGAGACACTTTCCTACTATGCTTATAGATTTTCTGTATGAAATTTGCAGTGGTTTTATTCCGTAAATTTATGCACTGGTCCCGTGAAGCTGACTATCCAAAGGGCACAACTGAATTGCAATATTGCCCTGTATCCATTCATCAGAAAGAAAGGGAGCAGTTACTCCAACTATCTCCAACTCCCAAAGCTCCACTGCATCTCAAGGGTCACAAAATTCTTAAGAGCTGATAACAACAATGTTAATAATGAATTTACAATTTGTGATGGTAGCAACTCACCTGTAAATACTGAGTGTGCAGAACTGAAAAGGCATGTCTGCTTTTGCAGATGATTTTCAGTTTTGTATCTAGCTTTGATGATTTGCTCTGTGGATAATTACATTGTTCTGTTCTATCTGTACTGACACCCATAATTTTACAACACTATTTTCAATTTAATCTTGTCATCAGCAAAGAAAACTTAAATTGGACACATTGGAGGCTTGTGAACTTCAGTGTGTCAAAATGAAAGCAAAGGAAAATTAAACAGTCTCAAATACACAACACAACAGTCTGGCTAATGGACAGTCATAGCCTTCTGTCAGTAATTTTCAGTGAAATCTTCATTTCATTCTTGTCTCAGTATAATTTATCCATTTGAAGAATCAAACATTTTCACATATCAAATAATAGCTTAGTCTTTTGGGTTTTTAAAACTAAGTGTTTGAGGAGAGTATGCAGCTGTTAAAGCTAAATGACATCTTTTTGTTTTTCTTGGTCATATCTAAACTGTGTAATTTTTCACTAACAATGAAACTATTACCTCTGTTAATAAAAGCAGTTTAACACATTTTTAAAGTGTGCTTTGTGCCAGTTGATTTCCATTTCTGCAACAGTGGTATGACTAAATGGTGGTGAACTTAACTACTTTACCTTGGCAATAGGTTTACTTGCATGCAGTTTTGCTAATGCCAGGCAGATCTCCACTTGTCAGCTCCAGTCTAGTACTAACATTACCTAGCTCCATTCTAGTACTAACATTACCTAGATGATAATAACTTTCAAGGGTTAGAATTTCTCTCAGGTTCAGGCTCATTGTCGTGGAAAAAAAATCTGGCAAACATCTACAATGTTTAATTTTGTTGCTTATCACTGATAAATCATTGAATATGAAGAAGAGTGGGAATCATAAATAGCTTACATGTAGCTTGACTAATTTCATGAAGTATGGACATTTTCCAAGTTTCTAACTTTGAGTAATTCAGAAAGTAATTTTGCAGTAGCATCAGCATTTCTCTCAGAAGCAAATATCAAGCTTTTTTAGCCGAGAGAGTGAAGAAACAGACATGAGACACAGAATGCCAATGTGCCAAAGATCAAACTTGTGGGTAGCAGAAACAGAGACAGATTTGTCCTCCAAGTATTTGTATTATCAAAATCAAAACCTAATCTGCAGAAAGAAATAGTAAACTTCCCCCACCCCACCCCCTGCCATGATGAAGTAATCTTTTCTGGATGTATTATGCCCAAACAAACTCCTCAGCTTCTGACATGGTATAGTAGCTCTTGGGACCCTCTCTTTCACACCTTTGCTTCTCCACTCCACAGAAAATGGATGGAACAACAGCTTTTTCAATTATTGTGCTACTTATTGACCACTGAAGCCTGCATAGCACACTGTATGCAATGCAAGGATCTAACTAATACTCGCCTCTGGAAACAGGATAGTTCTGCCTCATTTTATGAATACATTCTCTGCTACACTTGACCTATACTTCTCTTTCTCTTATCTTTTCTTCAAACTGGCCCTTCTATATACCTTTGTAGTAGTTTGAGGTTGTCCCTGGTAACACATGATGAATGGGAAAATATCTCATTATTTTACTGAATTATTATTTTACTGATTGCTCAGACTGAAGGAGTGAATTCAGATCAGGACCATCAAAAATTAACCTTGACAGGTCAAGTAACAAAAACAATGGAAGATTTGTGTATGCACTTGAAAAAAGATTAAACCTACACAACTTTTAAAACTATGATCTAACACCTATGTTATACAGGAACTTAATCTTTCCCTCTTCCTTGATATTTGTAGGCTGATCAGTTTCTCTTTACTTTCAGAATTAATATACTGAAAACTACTACTGTACAGAAAAATGTATTAATTAATTAAAAGCTAAATTTGGGCATCACACACAAATAAAGGAACAACTTGCCAGTGACGAATTGCCCAATGAAGTTCTACCTCTCTTACACTTACATATTTTAAATGGAGTAGATTTTTTTTTTTTTTTCCCCTAAGGCTGGTCTGCAATTCAACCACCAATCGTTCACTTCGATGCAGTAATTACCAGGAGAAGAAACCTGTATCTCTGCTGGCCACTCAGGTTGCCAGAATAGCTTATCATAGTGTAGTGAAAAAATCTAATATTTTAGGATTTCACAACATAAATACATCATTCAAATAACCTGTGGGACGAATGTTTTCAGTTTTGGAAAACTTCCAGAGATATTTTTGGAAATAATAACAATTTTATTTTGGTGCATGCTTGGGCTTGCTCCTAATATGATTGACTGAGGTACTGTGCAGATGGTGAAAGCTGCAGTCATTCATCAGTGTAATGTGTTTTGTTGCCATGACCTTATTGTGCTCCAAGTTAATATGCAGTTCCCTTTGTAATGATTATAAAATTATTTGTAAATCTGCACTTCTACCAGCACCCTACAAACTGATAACAATTGCATTTCTAGTGGTATTCTCGTTAATAATTACTGTTCTTATTCAACAATAATTAAGATTCAAACATGGCATAAATTCTAACATTTGGCAGGTTTGTGTTACTAAGCAGGTGCTGCTGCATAATCAAGGACTCTGAAAAGCCAGCCTCTGGTAAACCTGGGCACAGTTTCTGTTCTTATTTGTTCTTGTTATTACCTCTTCTTCCACCTGTTTCTGTTTCCATTGAATGTTGTGTAGAGTAAGGGCACAATGGAGCAGGAAATCTCAGCCTCCTCAATGTCACCTTAACTGCAAACTCTCAATGCCTAACCCAGTTTTCTCCATGGTGGTACTTACCACCTCATCTCTGCTTCTGCTATGATTAATATTTATTAATTTCTCATATGGGTGTAATTAAGTAATGATAAAATATAAAATTTTCACTGCAAGGTCTCCTTTATGGTTCTAAATACTAAAGCGTTAAAAAATGAAATCACAACAGTCCTTAGAGTTTTCAAAGCAAATTGCAGTCCTGTTATGCATGAGGTGCTTTGGATTTTGATTTGGCAGGCTACCTGCCTTCTGGGTGGTCTTAACATCTCCAAGTCCTCTGGCAACTGAATGAACGTTTTTCCAAAGCAACTGGCCACATCCTCTTTTTAAAAAAAGTTATTATTCAGCCACTTAGTCCTTTCAGTTTCATTCAGAAACGTTTTTCTAGAGAGACTTTTGCTGGTTCCTAATTCAGATAGACAGAAAGTTTCTAGCAGTACTGCATTATGCAAAATCTTCAACAAATACAGAGGGGAAGAAGTTGTTAAATATGTTGTTCAAGGAAGACGGATGTTTTTAAAAGTCTCTGGAACAAGCTCAACAGAAACATCAATTCTTGCATGCTGTGCCTCTTAACAGTACCTCTGAAAAATTTATTTTGTATTTTGCTGCTTTAGTTCCATCTCTTAAATAAGAGAGATGTTAAGGGTTTGGGTCTTTTTTTTTGTTTGTTTTATTTGGTGGTATGTTTTGGGGTTTGATTTGTTTTGGTTTCTTTTTTTTTTCCTGGTGCTGTTGTGTGGTCACAGGGATTTAAGAAACCTCTTGCAAGCATATTTTAGCAAGGAGTACTTTAGCACAGAAACATGTCCTGTGCTGAACCTCACAGGGGAATTCAGGAGAGGGATTAGGAGCACCAAGTCATGGCAGGTGTTGGCAGTTACAAGTAAACCAACAAAATGGTTAAATGGACTTCTCAATGTGCAGGTTTCATTTTTCTTCAAAGCAGAGAGGTACAGATAAAGCAGCAAGTTAGATAATAGCAGGAATACATTTGTGTACTACAGTCTTCTTGTTTCACGAAAAAAAATGTACCAAAAACTTCTATTTGATCATACAAGAAAAACAAAACCAACACTAGCATTTCCATTACTTAGAAATAAACGCCTAAAACACTTCAGAGTTACAGGCCTTTTTGAACCACCTTTGTAGAGTTCTAATGCTAGTTTTCAAATAGTGTAAAAAGAATGTAATCTCTGCTGGAAACATGAAACACTGTGAAGCCAGATTAATATTAATTTTCCACTATTTCTACAGATGTTAGGTGTTACACTAGCTTAGCTGTGGTCTGAGGAATGGGAAGGTATTATCTTAGTAAGAATACCACAGTTGACCCTCTCTGAGAATTAGAGAATTCGTTTTTAAAATTATTATACTAATTCTAAAATCACAGCAAGCATTCCCCTTTTTCACTGTGGCTCCAGGCTTTGACAGGACACTACTGGATCTTGAGAAAATGGTTTATTACCATTTCTCTAAAAACTTCTGCCAGTAACACTGAAACCTTCAAGGATATTACCAAAATTGGTCCTTTGCACCACATTCTGATTAACAGCAGAAAAGCACTTGATAATCATGTGCAGTGGTGGTATCACTCCTTCAGAGTTTGAAATGGTTTAATTTGTAGTTTCTTCATGTGCTTTTTTTTTTTTTTTATGGCTATGGTAGAATCCTTTCCACAAAGAAACCCAAGTATTACTTTGTTATACTTTGAAGTGAACCACCTGAACTTCAACAACCTGAAAACTGATATGGCTTTCTTGTGAGAGGGTATACTCATACTCTTAATGTATCAATGCTTTCTTATGAAACTGTATTTAAGTTCTTAGTTTGTGGTTTGTAAGTGAAAGGAGTTCTAATATCTGCATTGCACACCATTTTTAGGTAATAGAAAACAATGTTCTTCTAACAAGCTATTTAGGTGTAAATTAGTTTAATTCTTCATTTTCTATTACACCTAATGCTGTATTAAGGCAATGGATAAACACAGAAATCAAGAATAACACAGCAAATAATCAATGGGCATGATTATAGACACTCAGCCTAACTGCTCTCTTGTGGTTCAGTACATTCACCAATAACACTGAGTGGAAGAGACTTTTACTGTGATTTAAAACTGAAGAAGCTTCAAGAGAAGACCCCCTATGTTTCCAGTTATGTTTCCTAGCAGATTTATTGCTTTCTCATTTATTCTGAAATCTGTCACTTAGCTACAAAGGGCTCAATCCTCCCAAATTTATTTCACATTTGTATGCAGAATAACATAGCTATGTTGGATTTCACTGTAGCAATAATGCATCATCAAACTGTAGAGCATTAGGAGTTCAGTTCTGGATTACAGGTTCATGCTAAAATACGTGAGAAGTTGTGCTTGGGTGTTTGTTCATTTTTTTCCTTCTCTCCCCCAAAGATATGTCTGATTTTGAACTTACTTCTGCCAAACACAAAATATTACTTGGCGTTTATCTATGGCCACACTCTGCTACAGTTTCAGTTTTTCTCTTTTCCTTGGGAGAGGATCCACATGTTTAGATAAGGCTTAAATAATTTATGTTAATTTCCTGTCTTTCAACCTGTTTTTTACCAAACAAGAGAGACACCATTCATTTGTATCTTATGAAACCAAGACAGAATCCAATATTCTGAAGAACTACTCCAGTTGCCTAACAAATAATTTGAAATTCATAGAGGCTTAATTAGGAAATATGATGACTTCAATTATTAATATTACAAAAAAAAAAAAATGGCACATCAAAAGTCTACTTGTACTTTAAAGAATATGTATCCTACTTAATGCTTTTCAAAATGCATACTAAATGAAATAAGCATCACTACAGAAGAAGAATTAAACAGTCAATGCATTTCAGGAGCAAAGTGCTTTGCAGATTACCTTGTATACATTCTTTAAGGTAAAAGCATTTAATGGATTTTAAAATAGAAAAAGTAATGAAATTTTGCTTTATGCATAATAATTGTCAAATAGCCTTAATATTTTTCCTAATATTGTTGAGTGGTACAGTGTATTGTTTGTTAAATATCTTAAGATATTTTTTATGGAGAAATAAAGCTACATACATTAACCACAAGCTCAAGCAGACCAAAGAGTACAGCCATTTCAGATGATGGCAGAGTTTGATTCAGTTTTGGTGAAAATGTCATTCATCTGGGAGCATGTAAACTCATACAGATGTGATTTATTTTAACTTCTGCTATCTGCAATTCCCCGTGGCTACAGCAGGGTTGTGTCCACATTTGCTATGCTGAAACTCTACTGTTAGCCAAGTTTAGCCACAATATTTCACTAGTGTTTGCAGTATGTCTAGGTCCTAAATAAGTTTAATATTTTTTTCATCATTCTTTGTAAGATAATATGAATGTAATAATATTGAATGACCCAGAGCTCTCCATTCTGAACACTCCAGTATGCCTTAGATGTCCTAACCAGCCTCACCAGAGGTCTCTGCCCACACTTGCTGTTCTTGTTCCCAGGCGGAATGTTTAACCTCAGGCTTGGCTTCAGGCTCAGCCTGAGCTATGCTCCAGCTCTGTTGTGATTGTTCCTGCAGATCTAAACTCTGACCTGCAGACAAACTTCTCAGCTTGACGTAGGACCTGCCTAGTTCACTCTGGATGTACTGTTTATGCCTGACCCTGCTTGCCATCATCAGATTGGGTTTTAATCTTGACTCGGAAACCCTGCACAAACTTAATCGCCATGAACTGCTTTGTAGCTCTGGGCTTCTGGCTAACCCCAGCTACCATCTCTGGGTCAGTCTGTTTGGCTTACTTAGGTACTGTGGGATAGGGCCCTGCCTAGTGAGGTTTTTTCCATGTGGGACATATTTTTACTTCCCATCCCTTTAGGAAGCAGCAAGTCCTTGCAGTGCCCTGACACTAGTTTTCTGGAGTTACTGTAAAATGACCTGCCTAGTGCTTAAAACAAAATTTCCTTTGTAAATCTGGAGGTGTTCAAGAAAAGCCTGGATGAGGCACTTAGTGACATGGTCTAGTTGTTTGGATAGGGCTGGGTGATAGGTTGGACTGGAAGATCTTGGAGGTCTCTTCCAACCTGGTTGATTCTATGAAATTCAATCCTTAAAATCTAATAACAGAATCACAGAATGCAGGGTCAACCAGGGCAGGATTACAATGTCTAGGTAGGTTTGGAATCTCTCCAGAAAAGGAGACTCCTCTCTGAGTAGCCTGTTCCAATGTTCTGTCACCCTCAAAGTAAGTTTTTGCCTATGTTCAGGTGGAACTTACCATGTTCTAGTTTGTACCTGCTGCCCCGTGTCCTGTCTCTGGGCTCCATCCTTTTGACTCCCATTCTTTGGATATTAATCAGCACTGTGAAGATCCCCTCCCAATCTGCTCTTCTCCAGACTAATCAGGCCCTATCAGCTTTTCCTCCTCACAGAGATGCTCTGGTCCCCTCAGCATCTTTGTAGCCTCCACTGATTGTTTGGACATGGTGCTTAGGGATATGGTTTAAGGTGAATCTTGTAGAGTAGTGTTATAGGTTGGACTTGGTGGTCCTGAGGGTCTTTTCCAACTTGGATATTTCTGTGATTACAGTCTCTGTGTTTTACTTCAGTAGGTAGTAAAGAAAGGCAATAAACACTATTACCTTAATTTTCTTTTTTAAACACAGATTTCTATTTCCTGATTTGGCATGTTTCTAGTTATCCAAATGTTTGCATTCCAGTTTGCTGTTGGCTGTCTTTATGCAGCTGCATTTGGATTCTTACCAATTTGCTATCTCTGATTGTGAATAGCCCAGATCCATTTATGCAGGCAATGGTTAAAAAGAAAATAAAAATAACCAAGCTTGCAAGTTTATCCCTGCAGCTCACCTAAGTGTAAGCAGAAGAGAAAGAAAAATATATGTCTGAAATCCGAGAGCTAAATAAGAAAATAATTACATCTGAGGAGGCTCCTGGTATACATCTTTATGTGAAATACTGTGCATTGATTCAGCTGGAGAAAGGAAAGAGCAGTATGATACTCTTCAGTTCCTTTTGTAAGGAATTCTGATCCTTTATCTGTGACTTATGTGAAGAGGTGAATCAGAAGAGCTGCAGAAGAAATTCTTACTGACATCAGACTTCAGAATGGGATGTCAAGGGAATTGATTATGAAACTGGCAGTATTCTTCTTCTCTTAGAGTTTCTAAACTCTTTTGGCAAAAGTGAATACTGACAGTTTTTGACAATGTGAAGAAACAGAGGTGCAGTTTATCATGCAGCATCTGCAGTGTAGACATCTGGCATGCATTCATCTCTCTTTAACCAAGCACTGAGGCCAGCAATCCCTCCCCTGTGACTTAACAGCAAGGAGCGCTTTCTGCTACCTTTTCATGAGGAATATCAACCTCCTGAAGCTTAACACTACTCAGTCTTCTATTCCCTCCACCTGACCGTTAACATCTTTGGAGTAAATACTACATAGTCATCTCCTAGGAACCAAATTCAGAAAACGCCTTGCAAAGGCAACGGCTATGCTCCAGACATTTTTCAGGATAAAAAGGAAAGAAGAAAGGACCATTAACGCAGAGGTAGTTTCTAGTCTGCAAAGCATGATTGCAGACACATTCTGTAGGGGCCAGATGATGGTAGATACCTATACAGAGTAATGATGGCTTCATTCTTTGCATTAATCTGATCAAAAACTGTATGCCTCAGTAGAACAGCGAGCTCTAGAAATTACATACTTTAACAATTCTAATAGCTCTCTATGAGTACTTGCTTTGCCTCAGAGTTAATGTTTAGTTGTTACAACTGTAAAGAACTTCTGGTTGCAACAAATGTGTATGCCTTGAAACAAGCAGGAATTTTACTACACTAAAGAGGCAGAAAAAAATATTTCTTGTAACAGTTTGAATCAAGAAGATATTAATTTAGGGAAGGGAAAACATCTAAATCCTCAGCTTATTTTTTCTTGTTGGATTTTTGCTGTGAAATCTATAAATGAAGGTAAACTCAACAGAGCTAAAAACTATGTAAAATGAGAATTAAGTAGCACTGTCAAAGCATCAGTCTTTCATTGAATCCTGAGATTCTGTTTGGGTTCAGGGCTGATCTTTGTTCAGCTGGAATCTCAGTGTTTTATGGAAGACTTAGAACTCTGAAGCTTCACTTACAAACACAGAGAAATAAAAATATAATAAAAGTTTATAAATAAGGATTAAATCTGAAAACAGCAAGTTTTCAGAATCATATCTAAAGATTTAATTCACTAGGGCAATGCTTTAACATCCCAAATGCCTGTGGAAATTGGGTTCTATTAATATTTTGCATTTCATTGTCTCAAAGAGAAGAACTACAAAACGTTGGCAGTTGTTGAAACTATCTCTAACCTTCTGAGTTAAACATCTATTTAATCCTTTTGTTTTATTTCTAGTGCAGCTAATTTGCCTTTTTGTAAGTATCCTAGCAACCGTTCCCCACCACCCCCCCCCTGCTCCCCTTTCTCCAGTACCATAAAGGTTAGGTAAGGATTCTAGAGAGACTGGCCTAAAATATAAAATAAAATGATGATTCTTAAAGGCACAACAATATTCTTACAGTTATGACACATTTTAAGGGATAAGGACAAGAACAGAGAACCAATCTTGAAATAACTTTTAGTAGTTTGCAATGCTATGAAGTGTTAGACTGAGGTAGCACTCAAGCTTCACAAAGGGTTTCCTCAGAACTAGGAAACATTCCCTTCAAAGACTCAGAGACAAGTCCTTTACCCTGGTATTTGCTGAGATAAAAACTTGCAGCAAAAAACAAAGTTGAAATCTACGTAACCAAAGTTTGTTCTACTGTTGTAAAATATTTGCAGACAATATTGGGTACTATCAAAGTCCTTGTAGCTTTTGCACTTCTGATAAGGTATATATCAATACCATAACATTTAGATGACATTAACAAGTACCATTTCCTCATCAGCTCTTAATTCTGCTGGTGTAGGCATGAGGAGATGTCAGACTAAGTTAGACATCTCTAACATTAATTGCAATCTGAGTTGAGTACACCCAGTACATTTTAAGTTACCTAGTTCAATTAAATGCTTGCTTCTGACCTGCTAGAAGGTTCTAATACAAAAAGCATTTCCTAACTAGGAGTCTATATTTAGCCAGTTATGAAATTTTAACTACTGAAGTAAAAAATATGGTTGATCTTGGGTATGTCCACATGGGATAAAGGCTGAATAGCCTGACATGACTGCTAGAAGCTGTGCAATCATGTTAGTTATGCAATCATCTGGGCTTGGGAGAAGGTATTTAAAATTCACAGATCTTGTTGAGCTGCAGGACATGTGCTCAACATGAATGCATGTCCAAGATCAGCTTTGACAAATACTTCTGCTTCTCATTTGTGCATTTGTTATAAAAATATTTTAATTTTATATTTGGAGTCTTAATATACACCTATATCTACATAAATAAATATCTACTTTGAAGTAATTACTGGGATTATAATTTTACAAACACATCAGGAATGGATTTTTTAACATTATGGAGTAAAATTGCATACTTATGTTAAAAGGCTTTCAGTTAAATGCTGAACGTGTCTGTGTGTTTTCAACCTGAAGTCTGTGCCACCCTCGAGGCTTTAAAGTTATTCATAGTAAAAGTAGTTATTGATCGGCGCTTTACAGAGAGCTTATAGTTTTGTAATCTATGTGCTGTCAACGCTTGTACCTCGTCAGGATAACGCCAGACGGAGTGTTTTGGGGGAAAACAACCTGTCAAGTAGGGAAATTAGCCACCAGAGGGAGCCTGCATTGCTGCTTGCTGAGTTGGTACAGAAGGAAGTGTTCCACTCAAAAATACCCCAACAACCCAACCAAACCTGCTCTGCTGTCAGCTGGATTGAGTTCTGTTAAATATGCTTTCTATGTTAACTGCACAGCTATGCTACAACCTGACAACTTCAGCAGCACCCACGTTTCTCATTTGGTAAAGAGCTATTCCTTTTCAATTCCCAGTTTAGACCTCTATCACTTCTGACTGGTGAATCAAATACCAACATCGGGAATCAGCTAAGCTCCACTGTTCCTCCATAAATCACGAGCTCTCCATCCCATGCAGTAGGCACAATACTTCCTGCATGCACTGGAGTTGCTGCTTTTCAGCAGCAAGGCTGCTCATACACCGTTCTCTGATCAACAGCTTGGAACTGGCCCAGAACACTACCTGAGATTGAGTGCCACTGACAGAAAGGATTTGGGAGACCTCCACCTCACATGGTTACATGAGGCACTATTGCCCCCCTGCCAGTTCAAGAAGGACATAGAACTGCTGGAAAGAGTCTATTGCAGAGCCTCAAAGACAATTAAAGGAATGGAACATCTCTCTTACAAAGAGAGACTAATGGAGCTGGGGCTCTTTAGCTTGGAGAAGAGGAGACTGAGGGGTAACCTCATTAATGTTTATCAATATGAAGAGTGAGTGCCAAGAGGATGGAGCCAGGCTCTGCTCAGTGATGCCCAACAACAGGACAAGGCACAATGGGTGGAAGTTGAGGCACGGGAATTTTCATATAAACATGAGAATGACTTTTTTTCACTGTGAGAGTGACAGAATAGTGGAACAGGCTGCCCTGGGGGGTTGTGGAGTCTCCCTCTCTGGAGGTACTCAAAACATGCCTGGATGCATTCCTGTGTGATCTGGTACAAGTGATCCTACTCTGTCAGGGGGATTGGACTGGATGTTCTTTTGAAGTCCCTTCCAGCCCCTGACACCATGTGATTTTGTGAATTGGAAAGAATACACTATAGGAATGTCTTGATATGGCCAAAGTACAGATTATATTTAATAAAGATTGTAATGCAGGAGTGCCTCAGTGTGGCCACAGCACAGGTTATACAGGTTAAATTTAATAAGTACTGCAGCAAAAGAGGTTTCACCCAGAAGTCTTTTCAGAGGGCATATTTTGCCTGTGATCTGTTTGTCTGTCTAAACTGTTATACTGCAAAGTTGTGAAATCACAAGAATATAGAAAAAACCTCTTAACTATTAAAAACCAATAGTGTTTGTACATAATGGCTTCAAGGGAAGTAATAGCAAACTCACTGGCCCTTCATCTTCTTCCTCACTTTGAGTTAATTGAAATAATTGCAATCAAAGTCCTGATAATGGAGCACGAGAGGGGATTATCTAGTGGGAACACATGGGCACCTCATTCCATTCGCAGCTTACTGCACAACACATGTCCCCAAAAGCCAAATCAACGAGGAACTAAATCCTGAAGGTGCTATCTGTTGTTCCCCCTTTCCCAACCTTTGACCACCATGGGAAGAAGCTGTGCTCAGAGCAAGTTTGCAGAAAGCTTGCTATCAGGAAAGAAAAGACAGGAGGATCTAGCAGAAAATGTTACCATAAAGAATTTCTTGTAATTATGTGTTGGTGACAAGGAAATTTTCTGCTTACAAGGCTTACCGTCAGGAAATCTCCTCTGGATTAGGTACTGGGGAAGCCAGTGAGTGACAGGAACAGTCTTTCCTCTCAGGGTCTTGAGGGTGTTTCCTGGTATGCTTTCAGTGTAATCCAATTCTTCCCCCCCCCAATTATTTTGCAGAATGCATACCTGAACAATATTTTCCTGAGGATTTCCATTTTCTTTCTCTCTCTCTGGTCCAGTTGTGAGCAGCCCTCAGAGCAGTGCGCTGCTGATGCAGCTCTGAGGCGTTTCCCGCCCTTTTTCTGGAAGTCTCTGCCTGCTCTTCTGTGGCTGCTGCTACCAGGCCCACGCAGCTGCGTGAGGAGATGCACCCTTTACACCTCAGAACTTTGCAGGTTGGAGCTCTTTTTGGTCAGGCAATTATCTCACTGCAGCTTGTCTGGGTGATTTACAGTGGCCACTGTAGTGAGCTCTCTTTATGGTAGGACTGAGAGGATATTTTACCTCAGGGCAGTTTTCCTGAGGAGTGCGTGTGGAAAAGACCCATTTGTGTGTGAAAGAAAATGGCGGAAGCACAAGTTCCAAACCTCTTCTCTGTTTTACATTTGGCAAGCAGCTCCTTGAGCACTTTTATCTTGACTAGTAAATATAACTGTTATGAGTTGTTCAAGAAAACTTCCTCTCAAGTTCAGCCAAAAGAAAAAAAGGCAAATGAATGCTTTGTGTATGTTTATATATATTCCTGTGTGAGCATATGTGCTTCTTTATTGTGCGTTTGCAGTATGGTTGTATTGGTAGAACTGCACTAAGAAATGAGTCGAACTAGGTCAGTTCTGTCCAAGAAGTATTGGATCCTGCAGTGGTTACTTTGGAAATTTCAATCGATATTCTATCTTCAGATTTGCCAAATCAAGGTAAGAATGTGTGGTACTGAATTATCAGCACTTGCTGATATGAAAAATGCTTTTTGCCTGTGTTTTCTTGTCTATGAAACATCCTCATGTTTATAGCTATTATATACTTCATCAAAATCAAGCAAACCCAAACCCTAAATAAATAAGAAAATCCTGGGCTGACTAGATAAACAATGGGTCATAGTTGCTGAGCACTGAAACTGAAAATGCTGAATCTCTTAGGCTGATATTGCACTGCAAATATCAAAGAAAGGATGGAGGGGCAGCTATGGGACTTGCATGCTGCTGAAGTTGAGGTAAAATTGGCCTCTTCTAGGAAGGCCCACTGAGGCTTCAATGTGTGTATAAGTGAGGCTAATGAGTATTTCCATTTTTATAGCAGTTCTAAATAATACTTGAACTTGCTAAATTCAGTGGATGGTTTTCCATGTATGGTGACTAGAATTCTGCTGCTGCCATAAGTAATGGCAAGGACTGTGTACTTTTGCGTGAGAGATCTTTGGTTCTTCTCTACATTTACAGAATTTGAGAGGCTCTGATAATTCAGTAATGCACAGTGCAAGTGTTCTGACCTTCATTTCTTAGATGGTAAATAGGAGATTCATAGAGTCATAGAATGATTTAGGTTGGAAAGGATCTTAAATATCAAAATTTACATTAGAAGTTTGGCTTTTGTTTGCTCTTTTAAGATTCCTTGGTTAAGTTTACTGGACAGACTAACTTTGTTTCTTGATATAGGAACTGTGACAGCATCCTGAGTTTTTGGTCATTAAGAAATGTATTTCTAGGTGTAGGGGGTGGGGAATGTTGTGGTTTTGTTTGTGGTGTTTTGGTTTTGCCTAGTGGCAAGGTTTTATTACGACTTAGATTCCAGAAATGTAGTGAGATGTATTTAATTACTATCACTGCTTATGTTTTTTGAATTAGCTTTTTTATGCAGATTTGATTCTATTTAGTTCACTCACACAACTGGCTGTTTAGAAGAATCAAGTAGATACTGTTTGGGATTTTTACATCTTTGTCAAATCGTACTAAGTTGTAGTCTTTTATATGCTCTTAGAACATTACTTCTGATATCAGCTTCCTTTATCCATCCATAATCATACTGATACTGTGATATATTGATACTTTTTATATGTGCTATGTGATAATTTCTGTGTCTGCAAAAATCCTTATTGTAATGTTCATAAACAGAAAATCTACAGGCTTTTTTAGTACTGGTTGATCAATTCATCGTGTACCTTCCACATTGAAGTTGATTATGATAACAAAAAATTGATTCTTACTCAGTGTATGTGGCTGACAAGTTTAATGTGATTTAATGCAGTGAAAAAAGTAGTATCTAGCCTCTCCATTTGTGCTTCAGTCACTAGAACATTAGTACTGAAGACAAGAATGGTTGGCTTGAATCTGAAATGATACTGTACTTCTGCTTCTATCCTAACCCTTCTTACATGGACAAAGCAATTAATGCCTGATGTGAATCACTTCTCCATATATTTGTTCTACCAGTTATATCAGGATTATTTTCATAAATAAAAAAATCCAGAGCATCTAATCAAAGTCTACTAGGATTTTGGGTAGAGCAGGCAGTTGGACAATTTATCTTCATATTCATTAGTTGACATTAATTATTGCTAAATAACAATGTTTTTCACTAAATGAGACCCTTTTTATTTTCATCCTGCAACAAATGCTACAATTTCTAAATGGTTGTTTCCAGTTTGCTGTTCAAAAACAGTTGCATTGGATTCATGTTCATACAGTCTCATCTTTTACCCTCTACATTAGACTGAGCTCCTGCTGAGAGAGAGATATGAATCCTCTCCAAACCTGGCTGTGTACTTCATGGCTGAAGTGCTGGGGCTGTGATGCAGACCCTCTCAGCCTGGGAGTTTCCAACAGAAGTGGAGGAATTTGCTCCTAACAGAACTGACATCCAAAGTGAAAATGTGAGGCATGAGGGAAGAAGGTAACATCCCAGAGATCCTAGAGGAGAATTACAGGTCCATTTGCATTAGCAAGTTCATTTATTGAAGAGGATTTTAGGTACAAATATTTATCCTAGGATTATAGCTGCTGTCTTTGTAGCACCTGAATACATTTACTGTTCTTCTTGGACCAGTTCTGCTCCTTGTGGTTCCAAGATTGAAGTGGCTCACTGGGCACCATTTTCAGTGCCCGACATGTAATGTGAATGCAAGGTCCTCCAGCAGTTACAGTGAAATTTCTCATCTTTTCCCGCCTGTTTTTTGATGTTTATCCACTAGATGATTGCTTCTCTTTCTGCTTCTCTGCATTTATCTTTGTGATCTAGGTACTAGTAAGCAGTGTATTCTGCCTTTCTTGGTAAGAAGTACAAGAATCAATAGAAACGTTTTCTTTTATCCAACATGTTTTCTGGCTGCCTGCAGTAATTTTTCAGTTTGCACTGCAGCTCTCCAGTTCCAGTGCTGATATGCACCGTCACTAGTGTATCCCTGCCCACAGGCTTCACGAATGCATCCAGTCTGACTGTGACACATCATCTTGGCTTTGGGAATGCAGAACAGACTTTGATGATGATATGTTCAGCTTCTAAAAATAACTATACATCAGGTAGCTAGCATTTTTTTTCCCCCCAAGACCTAACTCTAAGGCATGATGTATTGGCTCCCTATAAAACTACTCCACTTCTTGGTTTTAGAAAAGAGAGATGTGAGGAAGAAAAATTTATAATCATTAATATAGGTCTAACTTCTTGACAAAGAATAAGTTTGTTTAACTTCAGACCTTTTCCTTCAGGTTATTTAACTTTGTAACAGGTATTTATGCACTGTGTTGCTCAACAAATTTTTAATTGAGTGAAAGGAATATAGATGACTTCTTGTATCTCATCTCTATAAGCCAAAAAGTTTACCTGCCTGGGAACTAAAGTCAATGTTATGAACAATGCTAATAAGCTTTATTTTGGAATATCTGATAGATTCCTGTAAATGTGTCTCATTGTTCCTTTTTGGTGTGATAGTTGTTTGGGTTTTTTTCAGACAATACCTTTGGATATGTATATTAAATGAAATAATACAACTTTCCATGTACACATTCTCTAATTACAGAGTAGTTAAGAAGGCTTAATGCTACTTTTTTTTTTCTAAAAATGCCTGACTTTTATTTCACCAAGAACATTGAAAAAAAGTATTTATTTTGCATGAGATATGCATATTTTTCCTATAAGGCTCTAACAGTTCCTTGTCCGAATTCTGCTCTTCCTTGGGCACAAGGTGTACTCCCTATGAAAAGGACTATGGATTTAGAAAATAATTAAGCATGACAGTCACACTGAAATTAAAAGCCTGACCTTTTGTAAAATGTTCCACATAAATTATTGGTCTGTGTAAGTCTGAATGCTACCCAAAAGCTGGTGTGTCCTTTTCTCAGTTCAGTGTACAAAACATGTCTGCACCACCAAATTTGAAGACTGTGTGATGTTAATGTAACTGTGGCTGCCTGAAAGGTAGACTGACAGTTTCAGAACAGCATGGAGAAGGAAGGGGCCTCACTCAAACCCAGATTGAGGTTGGGATTATTTGAGATTCACAGCATGAGTAGCAGGTGAAGTCATAATGAGCAATGTGTACACATTCAAAATAGTATGAAATGAGGGTGCCAGTTCCTCTGGGTAAATGTTTGGACAAAGGAGACCTTTTTTTTTTTTTTTTTTTGGTAGTGTATTTTTGTGTTGGATGTTCTTGCTGCAGTTTGTTCCATCTCCACCTACAGATTTGCTGATATATTACTACAATGAGGGTAACATGGATTTCCAAAGCAATCAATAGTGACCTCATCTCCCTTCTTAAAACTTAACAGTACCACTGGATTCAGTGGCCATATTGCCTGACTGAAATTGAACATTATCTTGTATGCTTTCTCCTTTTTCCCTAAAATCACAGAATAATAAAATGCATTGACTGGAAGAGACTGTCTAGTCCAACCCCCATGCAGTAAGCAGGGACATCTTCAACTCTGTCAAGTAACTCCATTAAGCCTGATCAGGCTCCAGTGATGGGGCCTCCAGCTTGGCAACTTCTCTGGGCATACTTTCCAGGACAACATGTTCCAGTATCTTACCACCATCAGAGTAAAGAACTTCTTCCTAATATTCAGTCTAAATCTACCCTTCTCTAGTTAAAAAAATCATTGCCTCTTGTCCTAGGGCATGCCTAGGACCTAAATGCCCTTTTGAACAGTCCTTCTTTTAGGAGGCCTTGTAGGCCCTCTATACACTGAAAGTTATCAAACCAATGCTTATGTTTCCTGCATCAAAGAATCATGCTTTCAAACACTGATGGGCTAAAACTTCTCTCAAGAAATTTGTGTGACTCCTCATGTGTGCTCTAATCATTTAATACCTGGTAGACTTCTCTACAAAAATACCTTCTGCCTTTTTTTTCAAATGAAATTCCAACTGAAATCATTCCAATCTCCTTATCTCTCAAGCAAGGAAATATATATATCTTCTTTTAATATATGGTTTTGGTTTTTTAAAAATATTTCTTACATGTTCATTCAGTTTCTTTTTCTAAAGACTGGTTAATTTACCCTGAATCCCTGGTTATTTACAGAGAAATCCAGGAGATGTCTTCTACAGTTTCAAATGTTTATCTGTGGTAGGGTATTGTCTTTACCAAGTTAGACTTTCCTAACTTGCTCTATTGAGCATTTAAATATTGCTTGAAAAAAATCTGAGCATGTCACTTTGTGTCCCAATAGCCTACTACTTTCTGTAGCCACTATTCATTGGCTGCAAAGAAAATTTTCACTTGCAAAGAGTTATGATGCTGGTTATAATGTTGTTTTCTTTCATTGCCAGCAACAAAATTGCAAAATATTTCTGCAGTGATGCAAAATTGCAGATGAATTATTAAAAATCTCTCCTGCAGCTTAACAGATGTTGCAGATCCCGACAGTGTTCTATTATAGATAGCCAAGGGTCACTATCTTTCATGAAATATTCATCACTCCAGCTATACAGGTCAACTAGCTTAATACACCTCAGCTATATTTTCACAGGCTGTTTTGAGATATCTTTTCCGCCAGGTACATGGAGAATATGTGTCCTAGTAGCCACAATACCTGGTGAATCCTCACTAAGCAATTGTGACATTCAATCATGTTCAGAAAGAGGGAAAAAAAAAGACAAATTTGTTTTTAAAAACATATTTTATTTACATATTGCTATGTTTTCAGTGAGTTAGGTATCTGCATTTACTTCTGTAGTTCTAGGGGGAAGCTCTTACTGATTTTGGCTCTAAATTTTGTGTAGTTATAAAGCATTTCTCTGTTCACTCTTGATATGTTACACAGCCATGGGAATAGAGTGAAATAAGCAGTATTTATCTGGTGCTTGTTTCATGTTTTCTAACAAAGCAGTATCAGTTTACCGATTAACATGTTTTTGCTCTAGCAGCCATTGCTTGTAGACTGGCTGGCCATCAGGCTGATGGTGATGACTGCCTGCAGGGTTTTTCCCTGCGGTTGATGTTAATTTTCCTTCAGGTATTAAACTATCTCTGTGTGACCTATGAGGGTGGAGTTGTTTGGGTTTTTTTTTAAGCTTTTGCCCTTCCAGTTTGATCATTCATTCTGCTGGGGAAAGAGTGAGCAAATGACTGGGAAAGGGGTACCTGACAGCTGGCAACAACTGAACTAGCTATGTAGTTTATTAATCTAGGAAGACTGCTTTGATCACTTGCTCTGACCTCTTTCCTTGTAATGAAACCTGTAGCACCAGGGAGACCACCAAGAATTGCAGCTCTGACAGTGTTGACGAATTACAGTATGTTCTTTTCCAGACAGTTTGAAATATTTCTTGTATTTTATATTCACATTCTGGGAGCAGAGTGAGGGTCTCTCTATGTTTTTCATACACATAGGCATATTTGAATTATTTTGTTCCCTGCTATTGCATTGGTATTGTAACTGTTCTGAACAATTGATGTTATCTATCTGCTGCAGAACTCCCCTTGCATTGGAGATGAGAGCACTTTAGGAGATTACAGCTTTACCCAGTTGACCTCTTCTCAAAGTCGTTTTGCAATGTAAAGTTCAAATCTAAATTCCTAACTTCTGCTATAAGGTTATCTCTCTATAATTGTATTTTAAGTCAATAGTAGTACATATTTTTTTCTCAATAATATTTGCAACAGAAACTTACCACAGACAGAGCAGACTTTAGGCAATGGTAGTCTGCAAAGCTAGCATGTATCACAACCGCTATATTTATATGCAAGCTAACTACAACTCAAGGATCCCTTTGATTGTCATTTTAACATATTCAAAAACTGGACATGTTTTTTTAATGTCAGAAATTATTTTGACATTTTTCTGATGTTGCATATTTAGTCACCCATATCTGGTGCAGGATGAAGGAAATAATCTCTTCCTCAACTTAGAATGAAAAGAGAATGGCATAGATTTGATACTTGTAAAAAAATATTTTTTTAACTTTGTTTTAGTACAGTGATTCATAGGCCACAGTTGGAACAGCTGTTTGTGGACATTCAGAATAGGTCATGCCTGTAGGGAATCATTATGGAGCTAGAGACTTTTCGTTTTCATCTTGTTAATAGATGTTTTTTGGGTTTCTTAAATGCTTGAAGCTGGGTATGTGTTCTAGCCTTGGAGGCCTGAGGCTGCAGTTAGCAATACTCTGGGGAACAGTAACAGTGAATTTGCAAAGAAAAGGTGAGATTTATGCAGGACGAGACCACAGAGTAATTTGGTTGCTTGAGTACTTGACAAATTCATGATGGTCTTCAATGAAAAAGCCCTTGGTAAATAATTCAAATAAGTACTTAGGGTGATATTAATTTCTTCTTCCTTCCCCCCCCCATATCAGTCGAGTAAAGCAACTGGGAAGTCTAACATTACTGTGCTCTGGTTAATAGTATCCATGGATGTGTGGTTGCTCCATTTAGACTGTTACTAAGATTAACAGCAGCAGCAAAATGTGCAGTATTGGAGCACAAGCAGAGTTATGACTGTTTTCCAGTAATTTTGTTCCTTGTGAAAGTGATAAACATAGAAGCAAGTTTTCAGCTTGGGAATTCAGCAGGAGGTGGGAATGTTTGGGCAAAGGGACTGTCTGTACTGTAGCTGAGCAGACACAGTGTTATTTCCGTAGCAGTGTACCTACCAGAAAAGTGTTTGAGCATGTTAATGACTTTTAGCTGGTTTCACTGCGTGCAGAGCGCTTTTTGGTCAGTGTGCAAGGCAAGCCTGCTTTCTACTTTTACACGTCTCTCTGTTTATAAACGGATGTAGTGGCATCCTAGGTGGTCCACTGCTCTGTTTGGGTTGCATTGATACTTTTATCTTCTGAGGAAGTAGAAAAGGTCAAACAGTTAATGAACTTATTTTAAAGAAATATCAAGTCTTCTTCTAGCCAGATATTCAGGTCTGACAACATTGAGTTGCTGAGCCAAGGGCTCGTTTTGTTGTCATACACCTCCTGCTGAGAAACCCATTTTCTAGATAATAGACTGACCGCTCAAGTGTAGAAGGGGAATGGAGGAAGGCTACTGCTTAGAGAGGTCTGCCGCTGGAGTAGTGATAAAAAGCAGCATGTAGCAAGTAACTTCGGCTGCATTACCAGCAGTCTGTGGTATCTGTTAGTATTGCAGCAAGCAGTTTTTAAGGAAACAGGAGTGATATGACCTGGTTTTATAGCTATTAGCTGTAAGTATTGCAAACAGCACACTTAAAAACAAGTGCACCTTTCCCTTCTGTCAGCATGTGACAACTTGGCAATCGGAGGCTTTCTAAAAACACACATGCACCACCTCCCCTTGCCTTCCTGCCAAAACAAAAAAATCCCCCCAACACCCCAAACTAAACTACACACACACACAAAAAAACCCAAAGTCAACAAAACAAAAGAAAACCCCAAGCTCAAACAAATTTAACACATAGCAAAGATTTAGCTGTAAGTCATAGATCTCAACCCTTTGAAAGAACAGTTGTGGAATAATTTTCCTAAGCTGATTCCAGAGTCAGTGCAAGATTTAACGAGAATCTTCAAAAAAAAGGTTGACAGGGAAGTAAAGTCGAGTCACTTCTGGTTCATCTGAGTGAAGAATGCTTGTGAGTGGGGAAGATCTCTCTCCTGAGCATCTCTGCTAAGCTGTCACTAATCTATTGTTGCACACTGTTCATCTGTGACAAAATAAATTCTGTTTCCTTTTTTTTTTTTTTTTTTTCCTCACTAGATGAGTTTTAAAAATTAGTTTAATTTTGGTATCTGATGGCATCCATTCACTGATGTGAGAACTTGGCCTCAGCCAAGTTTTGAGACAATTTATTGTCTGTGCAGATTCCCTTGAAAGGGTTATTAGATCACCACGCATCTGGTCTGAGTTCATAGCTGGTAATGAAAACAAGCAAGTTGGCTCAGTTCCTTTCTTGACTGCCAAGATTTTGTTCAGCTCTATGAATCACTCCTTACAATGATTAGGCATAGTGCTCCTGAGCTGACAACATAAATAAACATAGCAAAATTTTCTTGGTGAGGAAGAGACTTCCTATTTATAGTATGTTTGCATGTTTTAGAAAGCACTTGTAGAAATAATGTGGAATACCGTGGAAAACTGTATAAATGCTACGTATACAAAGAGCTATATATTGCAATTGGAAAGGGCTGCAAATACAGCCTGATGTGGAATATATTGTACTAAGTCAGTCAATAGTATTTAAAAAAACACAGTGTAAGTGGGAGGCCCATTTTAAACCTTGAACCAGAGAATTAATCATGTCTAAATGTAGACCTTGTATATTAACATCCTTTCTCATGGATACAAGATAGGGACTTTTTCCTGTATGTTTGACTACATTTCAAGCTAATCTCAAGCAAAGGAGCTAAATGCAAAATCTAAATCCAAACCTTCTGTTGAATTCTCCAGGATTTGGCTTTGGCCAATTTGCAGTAGGAACCTGATTATCTATCTGACAATGAAGTACTGTCTTTCTAATGAAAAACACAAAATTTGGAGCACCTTTCAAATATTTCCTAATCTTGATAGTCTAGTAAGTCTTAATAGGAAGATAATCCTTTTGTGCCAATGTGCAAAGTAATATACAAATTATTTTTTTTCTTTTATCTTGAACTATTTATTCCATTAATATAATTATGTTTACATTAGAATTGGAGGAAAAAAATCATGGAAGGGTTACATTTAGAAGTAAAATTGTTGTAATGATAAACAATACATTAATAATATTTAATAATACATAATATAGTGTTAAACATGTTAAATGATAAATAAATATAATTACATAAAATAATGTTAAGTAATATAGAAATAAGTATAGCCTAGAGACATACTTAAATCAGTTCATGGGAAAGCTGTTTCTGATTTCATTCAGGTAATTATGCCTTGCAAACAAACATTACAAATTGTGCTCTAAGAGGCATTATCAAGCAGAAACTGAAATGAAGGTAAAATGCTGACAGAGCAATCCAGCCTAAGAAAGCTGACCCAGTGGTTGTTACTCATCATTGCTGTTCATTATGGTGACAGTGTTTATGACTCTGCTTGATTAAAAAGCACAGCAACTAGAAACACAAACCCAAACAACACCCTCCTTCCCCACCCCCCCCCCAACAACTGAAAATATTTACTCACTAGTATTATAATATGTAACGTTGTACACTCTTAGGTGCTTTTAAAACAGTATTTGTAACTGTTGGTTTAGTCTGACCACACTCTAATATATTTTTTGCAAAATCCATAAAAAGTTTGGGTTTTTAAATTTGGGAAAATGAATGCCTATGTGTTTTTGAAAGGAGGAATGAGTGACCCCTCTCTGCACTGTTTGTCATATTTGAATTGATAGCTGACTGGCTGAATCATTAGGCTGACACATATGAGCAGTGATTTTTGTGTACTCACGAATTTACCCCTGATGTTGCAGTTAGGGTCTGGCGATAGGAAGATGGCGTGCTGTCACGGAAAGATAGGGCTCCTTTCTGTGCCCTTGAAAGGATCTTTTTTTTTCCCCCGGAGATCATAACATGCAGCTTTTGAAATTCAATCTTTTAAAGTTTTCCAAATATCTAAATGTTCTTATACTTCTGAAAATAACCGTTTGTCTTCCATTAAAATGATATCTAAAAGCACTACTATATCTATGAATAATTCCATACTAGTAAGATTATTTTGTTCAAAACAATGAACTGAAAAAAAAACTGATATCACTTGAAATAAATAATGTCAAAATAATAAGGTAAACAACGAATAAAATATTCAAAGTAGAAGAAAATTGGGCCTTATTTTATCATGTGAATTTTAGTTATGCAAGTTTCTTGATCTGCTGCTGTAGAATGTCTCAGGAATTGTATCACTTATGTCAGAAAGGAATGCAGTGTACTATAGTTTTTGGATTATATTTAAGTAGCTATTATGTCCTACTCTTACTAGATTTTAGTGTCCTATTTAGACCAGGGATGGAGTTTGCAAACACTAGTTTTTCTGTACTATAGGGAATCATGGAATCAACCAGGTTGGAAGAGACCTCCAAGATCATCCAGTCCAACCTAGCACCCAGCCCTAGCCAATCAACTAGACCATGGCACTAAGTCTCTCATCCAGTCTTTTCTTGAACACCTCCAGGCATGGCAACTCCACCACCTCCCTGGCCAGCCCATTCCAATGGCAAATCACTCTCTGTGTGAAGAACTTCCTCCCAACATCCAGCCTATACCTCCCCTGGCACAGCTTGAGACTGTGTCCCCTTGTTCTGTTTCTGGTTGCTTGGGAGAGGAGACCAACCCCCACCTGGCTACAGCCTCCCCTCAGGTAGTTGTAGATAGTAATGAGGTCTGCCCTGAGCCTTCTCTTCTCCAGGCTAAACAACCCCAGCTGCCTCAGCCTCTCCTCACAGGGCTGTGTTCCAGGCCCCTCACAAGTTTCATTGCCCTTCTCTGGACATGTTCCAGTATCTCAATGTCTTTCTTGAATTGAGGAGCCCAGAACTGGACACAGTATTCAAGGTATGGCCTGGCCAGTGCTGAGCACAGGGGAAGAATAACCTCCCTCATCCTACTGGCCACACTGTTCCTGATCCATGCCAGAATACCATTGGCTCTCCTGGGGACACTGCTGGCTTGTGTTCAGCCTACTATCTACTAGTACCCCCAGGTCTCTTTCTGCCTGACTGCTCTCCAGCAGTGTACTTCAGTCATAGGCTTGCTGAGATGTATAAAAACAAGAACAAAAACATCAATAAGACAGTGTCCTCGTCTGTTGGATTGTGTGTCTTTGTCTCCCAGGGCTGCTGCTTTTGTGTAGCTAATCCTGCTTTCTAATCCCCCTTGCCCATCCTCACATCTTACCTTGCATGTAAGGCAAACTCTGCGATAAGGTAGAGGGGTGGAAAGAAGGTGGAAGGGTGGAGTCTCCTCCTGGAGACTCAGGTTTCTGTGAGGGGTGTTGTGTTTCTGTATTACTTTTAACTTGTATATTTCTGCATATAGCTGTAAATACTGTAAATATCTGCTTCTGTATTGTGCTAAACTGTAAATATAAAGCTTCATTCCTTAACTTCCAACTTGGCTGAGTCTAGTCTAGATGATTTCATAAGACTGGGGTGGGGCGGTAAACACCCAAATTGTCACATGTAGATTTGGATGTTTTTTTCTGCTGTTTTAGCCTGTTTGACAAGACCTGATAAACCTTTTTGCTAGAATAATGTCTTGTAAAACAAGTTCTGTCATTAAGAGTAAATTATCTATGTAAAAACAATATGAAACAAAACTTAAGTGTGTGTTAAGTTTATTGCATTTAGCTACTACAATTTCTCCAGTTAAGTTTTTATGAATGTATAATTTGTGTAAATATGAAACTGTATTTCATATCTGCTTTAATTAGGAGTACAGTGGTAAATTTAAATAGTTTCCTGAGAGTTTCTGCTCTGATATTATATAGATTAGGTGCCATTCTCTATGGTATTTTAACCTTTAATGTCAGATTTTGAATGCAGCTCAGGAACTTTCTTTGGCCTCTTCATTTTAATGCAACCCAAACGCTTCCTGAGCAAGCCATTAGGCAGCAGCCAAATTTTGTTTTAATCAAATGGACTCATAGATGGGTGGTTTTCTGTGTCTGGCCAGGATTCTGATTTTTAAACATAAAAGGGGACTTGGAACTTCAGGATTCTGTTAGCAAAGCAGCATTGGAGAAAGTAAGTAAAAAAATTATCTAAAGCCACAGTGTTAAAGAAATTACGTATATGTGAGTACAGAGCATGAACACTCCCATATAGCAATTGGCACAATCAAAGTCTTGCTGGAGGATGTCACTTACCTTCCACTGGTTAATACATAGTGACATTATCATAGTTTTGCAGTAAAGGTCATTGCAAAAAAAAACCAAAACAAACAAAAAAACAAAAAACAGCCAACCAAACAACTAAACTCACAAAACAACAAACCCAGTGTGCCTTTCAGTATATATTAACATTGGCTATGCTGTAACTCGTGTTACAGCTCACAAAATCTATGATTAATAGGTGTTTTCTGTGTTACAGATCTATTTGCTGTACAGCAGATGATTATCCATGGCTGTTCCTTTGAGTTGAACATGCGAGCATGCTGAGTAGAAAGCAGCTGCTTTGGAAAGTCTGCCTCTATGAAAGAAACATGCATTGCACTCAGTTCCCTCTTCATTGAAAGCAGATGGAATCATCACTCTGTGTCTCAAAGTGTTGACTAGCTCAGCTGTAGAAGAGGGACATTGGTCTGTTTCTTGTTCAAGGTTCTTGTCAAGCTCAAGACTGAACTGGTAAACTCTTAATAAGCTTAAACAGACTTAAAATGGATAAACTTTAAACTGAAAATCCATTGGACACAAGCATCTGAAATGTAATACCTTCTTACCATTACTAACAAGGACCTGAAATTAGTTACATGAATAGCTATGCTGGGTTCAGCTAGGATAGGGGTAAGGTCTTGGTTTCCTTTGTTCTTCAAACTCTTCCTGCTTCTTTTAAAAACAGACATCAGCATAAGAAATTCTTCCTACAGAAAAGAAAAAAATCTCTTTGATTCTTACAGATATTGGAACAGATTAATTAAGGACATAATTTGACTGAAACATAGAGAATTACATTACAGTTGAGGATTGATTACAGATTAGCCAGGCATTAGTCCTTTCTGCATTAGATGAAGTTCCAAACTTTTGACCTTTGAAGTATTTAAAAAGCCCAAACACAATGTGACATTCCAATTTCCAAAGATTTCCTGGATTTAATAAATCAGAAGAAAACTTTATTTCGTTCTAACATTTACATTGCTGCCTCATTCCAGAAACCAATGACCCATTATTCTCTCTTTCAACAGCATTTCCTCCACTACTGGACAATGTTATCCTAACAACTGTTTCTCGAAAGCTAGTGAGTAAAACATGCATGTAGCTTCAGTGAGGATTCAACTCCTTTTGTTACATCAGGGTTACATTTGTAGCTTGGATACCTTGCAAATAGTGTTAAGTACTGTTGTGCTTTTCTGACCTTTGGAAAAAAAAATAATAAAGGTCCATTTGGCTCCATAATTTCTGTGAAAATCAACTTAGAAAAGGAGTTTAAGAAATATAAGATGCTACTTTAGGGATTATGTTCACCAGATGTTGTGCCTAAACTCAAGAGTAATGGTGGAATTTGGAGTACCAATTAGTTACTTCCTTCCGCTGAGCAGTTCTACTACCACCTTTCCTGCTAGAGACTGCAAATAGAAATGAGCCACACTGCTCATTTTTGCTCCTGTTCTGTACTCAGAAGCACTACATGTCTCAGCAAATATGAGATGTCCCTTCACTGCTCTCTGTATGTGTTGCTTATAATGTCCTATAAACATGCTGAGGAAGTCAAACATAAGCCTTTGGCACAAATTCTGCATAAAATGACCTTCTTAAAATATGACATCTCTCATGTGCTAGGTTTTCTGTGGATTAGGCTCAATGTTTCTGCTAGTATGGTTCTACCTAGTGCTAAACATTTGAAAAGAATGAGATGAGAGTATTTTAAGCTTCTCTTTTCAATGCAGTCAAACAGGATCAGATTTGATTTTCCTGCAGATACCATAAGAATAGAGGATGACATGGAGTAGTAACTGGAAACATTTTGAACCTTCTAAATAATATTCTTCACATTCTACTTTAAGCATCATGCTAAAATAACACTCATGACTTTCTCAAAAGTTTCTGGGAAGCTCGTTTCCACTTAGAAATATCTGTCTGCATCGTAACACCCAAAGAAATGCCACCCACAGTAATTCATACGTGTCTTCTCTTGCCATCCCACCATACCCAGCATCAGGCTTCTGAAATCTATGCCAGCCAAGTAGGAATCTACCTACTGCTCTTCATTCCTCTATACACAGAGATTTGTACTCATACATGTGATGTATTCCTTCTTGCTGTAATTTTCGTCTGACATTGATTTTCTTTGCTCATTTCTAACAGGCCATTGGGGAAAATAGTTGTCCAGCAGAAATAAAATCATGTGTATTCTCTTACTCTTCTATCTTCTTCATCTGTCTTTTCAGTGGATTAGTCTACATCAACAGCTATTCCCTCTTTTAACTGTGAAACACAAAGTCCTTGTACCAGGACTATCACAGAGCTGTACTACTTAGTAAATAAGTATCATAGTATTTGAGAGTATTCTATAGTTAGTCTCTTAGAACACTGAGATGTTGCTATTGCTGGCCATGATGAGGTGAGGTTTTACAATGGTTTTTTTTTTCCTCTGACCTACCTGCTTACTTCCATTTTGATCCAATCACAGAAGATAAATCTACAGGTGTTGGCTTGATGTCCATCAGCAGCTCCACTCTAAAGAAAATGTTTTAGTAAGAGGATGTTCTTTGGTGCACAGGTAGTGCAACATCTTTTAAAAAATCCACAATAAACTAACAAAAGGAATATTTTTTGACCAAAAATACGGTGACAAAAAGCAATGCAGTAAAAACCCTTCAGGTATTTCTCAGCAGCACACAGAAATGCAACTTGGCTGAAACATCTGCAGTATCACATCATCTGCTCTGCAGGAGTCTTGTTGAAAGTAATTAATTGTTAATCAGCAGTGTGCCAGCAGACAGCTCAAAAAAGGATTGTTTGCAGAGTTAGTCTAAATTGTCATATGTAATTTATGTGATAGAGAAGTTGCAGTAGCACAGTCTGTGTGAATATACTAAGCCTGCTGTAGAGAACTTAATACATCCTACTTTCTCTAAAACTCTGGATGTTCTAGACTTTAAATGTTTACAGTGGTAAAATACAAATACTGAATATGTGTTTGATAAGAGCTGACCAACTATTAGCTTATTTTACTAACACAAATTCTTCTTGGCAGCTTCAGCCAAGAAGAATTCCATAAAGAAAACATTCCAAATATGAAAGACATCTCGGTTTTGTTTGTTTGTTTAAGTTTGAAGCAATATCTTGATGTTGCTCTCCATTTTCAAAGATAGAAAATACCAAAAATAGAAGATGTGGTTGAGTTGAGCAGAATTGTACGGGTAACTTGTCATTAGTATTTCATATTATTTTGTGTCATGGACAGAAGTAAGTCTTCAGTATGGGTTTACTTGTCATTTGGACCTTTTTATTTTATTTCAGATAACTCAAACCATTCCTTTGTTCACAAGCCTTTGACGTTTCTGATGAAAATTTGCAGTCCATGCTGATGCATTTTACACCTACATTTGGCAGACTGTGTGCAGTGTTGCTGCCACCCTCCACTCAACAGTAGTATTGCACAGGTTACCATGTTTGTGCAGGACAATTGAACAATTCATTCTCTGCTCAAGATTGAGTAGTGGTCTTTCATTTCTGGGTAAGTATTGAGGCTTAACCTGAGAAAGCAGCTCAGCCCCATACAGCTGACTGCTTTCCCCCCTCCAGGGATGTAGGGGGGAGAATCAGAAGAGTAGAATTGAGAGAACTAATGGGTTGAGATGAAGACAGTTTAACAGGAAAGCAAGCCTGCATGTGCAAGCAAAGCAAAATAAGGGATTCATTCACCATTTCCCATCAGTAGCTAAATGTTTAGCCATTTCCACAAAAGCAGGACTTCATAGTACATGACTATTACTTGGGAAGAAAAATGCCCTTGATTCAACAATAGTTCCTCCTTCCCCCCTCTCTATCTTGCTATCTTGTTGAACACTTTGTCTGCATGCCTTTGCTAAACTACTGTAGAATTGCTATTTTTTTATCAGTATACAGGAATATGCTTCATGTTTTCTTATTCAGAAGTACAGTCTCTCAATGTTTGTAGTTAGAGGCATGAGGATTTTTTTTTTTTTCATAAAAACAACTTGTTGCTTGTTGTTGGTTTTCTTGCTATTCTGTTACTAAAAGCAGAACCATGATTTTGTTATCTAAATCAGCAGATAAGACTGCCACAATGTAGAAGGGATCTCTCTTCAATTTGAATGGATGACTGCTAACTCTTGGAGGTTGTGTATATACCTCACTGTTGGAGTTCTCACCATGTGCTCTCTGTAAATTCAAGTTCAGGAACCTCAAGGTACTGTTGTCCATATTGCCAATGAGGTGTCTTCGCAAACCACAATGAGAATGATTCGTGTGTGTGGCAACTTGAGGAACCCATGATGTGTACCATTTTTCATGAGATGTTGGATCTGCTTTGTCACACAGGAAAATACAAGCAGTCACCAAATAACTATCTGAAAAGTCTCTCTGATAAAAGGCATTGAGGAGCCTGTAAGCAAGCTGAGGTTAACCGCAGTAAGATGCTTTTGAGGTGATCCAAAGGAAAGGCTTCTTTCTTGTGAGGGTGCTAGAGCCTTGGACCAAGCCGCCCAGAGAGATTGTGGAGTCTTCTCTTTTGGAGCTATTCCAAACTTGCTGTGGGTGACCCTGATGTAGTGAGGGGAACTCAACTCCCACCATTCTGTGAAAGAGGAAGACAGTGCATTCTCAGCAGCAGAGAATCCTTGTTGTGGAACACATCATCTGCTCCTGTTTAAAAGGTAAGATGGTCTGGAAGAGAAAATGTAAGTAACAGAAAGAGCACATGAATGTCAGACTGGCATCAAGGGACAAGAGAAGGCTCTTGATGCAACATGAATAGAAGAAAAAAATGGTTGGTTTTTTTGTTTGGGTTTTTTTTTTTTTTTTTACAGCTCTCTTGCACTCTAAATTCAGCATCTCAACCATTGTGAAGCACACACAATAAATCTGAGAGATCTACAATGGTAGCTGTTAAGCCTTTCTAAATAGAAGCCAAACAATCAGTTGTTGCTAAACTTAAACTTATCATTTGCAGTAAGCAAGTATTTTCTTTTATTGTCCCCATTGCAGAAAACTGCTTAGGCACAGATCAGATAGCCTACAGTTCTTTTTACTTAAGTCAGGACTGTAATAGCACAGCTAAAGGTGTCTTGTTCACAAATTGCTTTATGATCTCAGGCTTTTGATCCAAAATATTGTGTTAGATCACTATCACAAATGAAATACTTATCATACTTCTTATCTTTTGTGTACCTATTTACCCACAGAGAGTCTAACTTTGTGAAATCTTTACACAAGGCTTCTGCACATTTTGCTTACACCGAATCTAAACTAAAGCTTCTAAATCTGGAGAAGATTGTTGTTTGAGAAGATTGTTGTTCCCTCCTTCTTTCAGTTACACTGACATAGATTTTGTACTGTTGAAACAACACAGGAATCAGCAGAGCTACAGTGGTTTAATAAGAAGAAATGGTGGTAAGCCCAAGCCTTTTAATTTCCAAAGCTGTATAACATGACTTTTGCTCATACTTGTATGAATGTTGCATTGATTTGTCTATTAGGACATGGTAGTCCATTAGTTCATGGTATCTGTAATTTAACTTTTTTGGACAGGTATTTATTGCCTTTTAAAAACCAGGGAAAACGCAAATATTTAGAGGCACATAAGTGAGACAAAATATTATGTAATGTAAAGTACACACTTTTATCCAGCTGTAGTGCTGCAAGAAAAAAAACCAAATCAATCAAATAACCCCCCAAACAACCACCACCAACAACAAACAAACAAAAATCAGAGCACAGGCATCCTAACAAGTATTCAAAGTGCAAGTATCCAAAAAGCCAAGCATCCTGATTTCTAGGGAAAGTGTACAACTGAAGCATGAGAAGCAAAATGTGACCTTACCTAATGTGGTCAAGTTCGGCAAACTGCCGTTCTGATTGGCTAATCTGTGGCCAAATGAACCATTAGTCTCAGGCTACATTGATTAAGAAAAGATGAGCAGGTAAAGACAATGTGCTCTGCCTCAATGTTGTCCTGCCATTGCTCTGCCTTACCGTGCTTCTGCCTCATAGCCAGTGCATCCCGCCATGCTCTGCGACAATCTGCTTGCTACATAATAACAAGCCCTGATACTTTGCATTTGTCTATCTGGAAACTTGCCATGTCTCAAGTTTGTCAGGGGAAGGTATTGAGTACCTTCACACCATAGGCTTACTTAGCCAGAGCAACATTGTGCCTATCTGCATATCCTCACGTCTTCTGCCAAGACTGGGAGCACTGGGACACAGATAATCAAAGAGGAACCAGGGTCAAGTCAGAGATCATCTCTCTCTCTCTCACAGCACCCTTCTTAGAGCCTGGGAAGATCTAGAAGACACTGACTGAATTCCCTGTGAGTGTTTGGGCACTGTCTGGAAATTGTAGTTAGCCCCAGGAATCCAGAGGTAATGTTTGTGAGTAAATACTCAAGGTAATGTTTGTGAGTAAATACTCAAAAGCCTCTTTGTAAAACTCTGTAAGAAAATATCTAATTGAATTCACCAAGTGCTTTCTGCCTTAAGCAGAAAGGAGGTTCTCGAGTCCCTCTAGTGGGCAAGCTGTATAATTGACTACAAGAACCTCTTCCAAGTTCGAATAGTTAAATGTTCTGTTATTGCTAGTTATTTCTTAAGTATTCTAGATTCTGTTTTCCTATGTGTAATGTTTTCATGACCATTGCAAATAACCTATAATTAAAATTGTGGCCAGTAGCAAGACTCCTGAATATATTAAAAAAAAAATGAATTATTTACAAGAGGCTGGACAATAAGGCCAAGTAGAGTGAAAGAGTTAATTCTCCACATGTTGATGTGTCTTAACACTTTGTGTATTTGTGTCTTGAAAGTATGGCCCAGCTAGAAGTCCCAGAACAGAATGTAAATGGAAAAAGAAAATGAACATGGATCCTTGCAGTAACCACAGAAGCTTAGGTACAGTGTGTATTTATTAATGCATCTGGGTCATCTATGGCTGAATCATGGCAGAATTGTTATCCAAGCGAAACAATTTGATTAATTCCTTGGACTATAATGACACCCTTGAAGTTAGCTTTATATATACTGCACTGGTCTTCTAAAGAGGACCATTGATAGGGACTTTATGGTGTAAAGCTGTTAATTTTGAACAAACAATGCTTGTCTTGCCAGTAACTGTAACCTTGAAGAGTAGCCAACAGATTGATGATGTCTAGACTGCTGGAAGATCCCATCAAAGTAAACAAGAACTTGTCAACGGGAGAAACTTTCATCAGGAATCCTGTAGAGGTTCTTTTTTCAATGTACTCTGCATGTCAGTTCCTCATGTTCATTAATTTTAGTTTGTAAAGTTAAATTTAACTGTAGTCTTAGAACATTTGGTGCTTTATAGCCCCTTTTCTTTGGCTAACAGGAACATCCGGCTTCCACTCTATCCTCTCTCTGTTTTCTGCATGTTCTGGAATTCCCTTGGGGAAGTGGAGGTAAACCTGAACAAGGAAGAGCTTGAGCTGCTTTGTTAGTTCATATAATTTTAATGTAAGACCTGAGAGGAATGATCAGGAAACTTACTTCTGGTGAGTGGATTAGAAGTAACAATCCTAAATTCTCTGGCAGCACTGATGTTCCTTTGTGGTGAAGAGAGCAGATCCTGCAGAAGAAACCTATTTGGACAGAACTAGACTACTTGGTATGTGATACTTGAGCCCTTGTACAGAGTACGTACTAAGGTTGTGGTTAATTAACTGATATTTTAGTAATAGATACTGGTTTTATTGGTGCTGGTAACCATCATCTTCTTGTCTTACAGTGCAGCCACGCTGCAAGATTCATTTTCATTCTAGTCATTGACTTGCATTCTGGTTGCACGTCACATGTGGATGTCTCATCAGACAGACAGAAGCAGGCATGAATTCATGATGAGGAGCATGAAACATGCTAGGTTAGTACTTGAACTGAGATGTAGCCTGAAATCTAGAGATTTTAGTTTTCACTGCAAGAGAAGTGGTTCTACCAGATTATTAAAATTATCAGCCTGGTTTAATATTTGGGAAGTTTTATGTTGCAAACACCATGGTGAGTTTCAGTAAAGTATTCCCAAAGATAGCAGCTTTTGATTACTCCCATAAACCCTTCAGTTGTTAGGAGACTGAATGGGAATCAGCGCAAGAATATGGCAGTGGATTAAGTACTTGTTACTAGGAATTAATTATGCCAGTGATTAAACATTCTTTGTAACTGCCCACCATCCTATGCTGATTCTTTGAGCAGGTCCTTTGAGCAGTTTGGCATCATTGGTTCTATTTGAAGAAGACTGGTCTCTCCCATGTGTTGAATCATCAGTCATATGTTTGCTGTCCCTTAGCATCCTTCGATTTTTAGCTTTACTCTCAGGAATGAAATGAGAATTCAGTTTTAGCATTGATTAAGTGTATCCTGTTGAGCCTGCTCAGTCTGGTTGGGATACTGAACAGCAATGCTTGTTTTGATCCCTGCTGAAAACTATATGAAGATGGGGAAGGGATAAAACAACAAAAACCCCTCAAAGTTGAGTTCGGTTTGTACAAAGTCAGATCAGGATAAACAGCTCTAGTCCATCCTTGGTTAATGAATAGCAGTTGCATTCGAAACAAACCCAGACAAACCATACTGAAACAACCCAAATGCAGCTCTGGTAATGATGTGTGTGTGTAGAAGATACGTCTAGAAAAAAATACTTTTAAAAACCAGAATTCAGCAGTTTTATCATAGCTTTACCACTGGCAGGTTTTTTTTCATTTCACAATATAAGTTTGACTAATGCTACGTATTTTAATATCAAGACAGAGTCTCATCCTGCACCTGTTTATGTGCCATATCTGACAGAGAATGAAGGGTGAGGCCTCAGCACCCACTCTGGTGCCACACAAAATGTAAAAGCAGAATTCTAAAAACTTAACCAGTATAGGAGCTTCAACGCCTAAACTTTGTGTAAACAGGGTCTGATCAGACTCTAGATTCTGAAGTCTCCTAAAGTTGATATGCAATCTATTTATGGGCATCTTTCTATTGTCCTGAGTAAGCACTGTATAAATTTTCCTGGCAGTGTGAAAATTTGTGGAGCTGGTGGGCAAGAGGGAAGGAATCCACGTGGAAGTGCACGCTGTGTCTGGGACAGCACCCTCTGGCACACTTAACTGTAACCCAGGAGTTAACGGACAGTGTTCTACAGTGCATCTCCTCTTGATGTCGAGCAAAGCAAAGGCAGTCACAGCTGTGACTGAATTTGTATCCCAAGAAAGACTTGAAGCTAAGACTTGAAGCTAAAACCTGAGCTGAGCCTTTGCTGTTTGCCAAGGAGAAGCTGCAGAGATGAATAATGGAAAAGGTATTTAGTTTGGGTTGAGAAACACTGGGTGGAAATAAGTGACCTAAGGGAAGGGGATGGTGGTGGTGGTGCTGGTGTGGGGAGAAGGAGGGGGGAGAGAAAAAATTTAATTTTAAATAATTTTTTAAAAAATCAATAATTTAGTAATTAGATAATTCAACCTGGAACAAAACATTCTGTACTATTTTTCCTGCTCTTGTTACTGTTTCAGACTTGCTTAGCTTGGATGTAAACCCCACGTGTGTCACCTCTGCAGTTTCCCGTTGTAACTGGAAATTGCCCACGTTGTTTCCACACTCCCCAAATGTTTCCCCCATATTTTTTACCTCTTCTCCTCCTCCTTTTTCCAGATGAAGTTAATGTCATTTGCTTTCTGCAGGTGCCTTTTCTTTTTAACCCGTCAGGCCTGAACTGAAAGCTGGCAACCCAGCAGCTCAACCTCCGTCTGCCCGGTGGGCGGCAGACGCGGGGGAACCGGAGGGCAGGGCGGAGACGGGGCCGGGCACTGCAGCGAGGCGGGCGGCAGGTGCGCAGCCACCGCTTCGCCGCAGGGAGGTCGCATCCCGCTCACACAGAGAGAAGCTGAGGGGTTGCAAGGAACGGGCCCGGGTACCGCCCGGTGCTCAGCCCCGGTTGCTTAGCGCCGGGCGGGGGAGCGAGGGGATGGGGATGCTCATGCTCGGGTGGTGATGCGGGTGGAGGAGGAGGAAGAGGAGGAGGGGATGGGGGGAGCTGGCGGGACACCCTGAGGTGGGCGGAGGGGGGAGGCGGGTGTTATACCATCGCTCCAGGGAAGGCTCAGCATTTGCAAATTCCAGCTCCAGAGCTCGGGGAGCATCCATCCCATTCCATCCCATCCCTACCGGCTGGTCGGGCAACAGCCGCAGAGCAGGACGAAGCTCCCCGTTGCTTGCTATCCTACGGCTGCCTGCTCTGTCCCCGCCTCCCCTGCCCGCCTCTGCCGCGGGGCGCCCTGCCCCGTGCTTTCCGCGCAGCACAGCGGAGAACTGCAGCCCGCGGGGTTACCTCCGAGCCGGGCACTCAGCTAGAGACCTGCCCCTCGCTAGCCGCGCAGGCACAGGCAGAGCCCTGGGTGAGTACTCCGAGAACGTCCTTACTCCTCCAGGCAGGCCAAAACCATTCAGTCCCCCTTCTCTACATCTCTGTTGTCAATTATGTGCTTGGAAGGTGCCGGAGATCTCTGTCTTCTGGTAGGTTAGTGAAGCTGGGATCCTTGCTTGGGGAGGGATTTTTGAAAGCCTTCACTAACTGTGTCTTAAAAGAATGCTGTACTGCTGACTTGTCTGTCTCAACTTAGAAATGTTTTCCTTCCCTTGTACACGAGTTTTTATTTCAATTTTCCCCCCTCCTTCCTTTTCTTTGTTTCTCTTTTCACAACTTCTCCAGCCTTAAAGAGTTTGCAAGTTTATGTAGGTAGTAAGAAGACAGGCTAAAAGACTTCTTTAGTCATAGAAGGGTATTTGCAAGTGACTTACAACAGAATCGTATCAGTATGTTTTCCTTTTGTTCTCCTCTAGGCTGAACAGTCATGACAGCTGAAAAGACTATTCCTATAATTAATGGCAAGCCAGAAGATGCTTTGGACCCAGAAGCCTCAAGTACCAACCTCGTCCACAGCAATGATAAGAAAGTTCACGAAAGGGGTCACTGGAACAATAAGGTTGAATTTGTGCTTTCTGTGGCAGGGGAGATTATTGGGTTAGGAAATGTGTGGAGATTCCCATATCTTTGCTACAAGAATGGAGGAGGTAAGGATGGTATCATATGTTGATTTACAGCTCACCATAAGCATGTGGGGAAAAAAAACAAGTCAGAATATTTTACAGTGATTTCTTGCTCTAGGAACAGACAAGTATTCAGAATCTCAGTGTGTGTGTGTATATAAATAAGCACTAAGCATCTGATAATTAAGGCTAAAACCATGTTTTTGTTCCCTTTTCATCCCCAAATATTGCCTGTCTTACTTTTATGAGTTTCTTTTCTGCTAGTATGTTCACTTATTTTATTCTGTAAAGTTTTTGATGCATTAGAAGCCAGTGTTCTGTTCTAGCAGTATGCTGTGTGTTTTCTTCCGCGTGTGAACGCAGACCCAAGCATACTTAAATAAGTTTGCCTGACGTAGAAATGAATGTCGCAGTTTGTTTTTCACAACAGTATGATCTGGAGAGGATGGATATTTGTTTTGATAATGCTACAAAGTTTACTTTTTTTTGTCAGGTGAATGTTGTTTTAAAGTGACTATTTAAAAAAAAAAAAAAATAGTTTTTCTTTAATCATTGCTTCCCAGATCACTACAGTAGGGTAGGGGAAGATATAAAAGCTGCCTGTTACTCAAAAAAGAGAGAAAGCCTTATATAATTAAGAATAGGAATGTTAATTGAGAGAGGGAAGAACAGACTTAACTTCTACAAAAGTATAATGCGAAGTCTAGTGGTTACAGTTCAGTATAAACTATGTAAGATGTGACAGTTCAGAACAAGCACATCAGCTGTGACTTGTAAAGCAACAAAGAAAGAAAAGTATAATAAAATATTAATTTAGAACTCTGTGGACTGAATTCAGCTTTCTTCCCACCCCAGGCCTGAATCAGTGTTAGTGTAAGCATGTAGGTTGGGTTAAAAATCATGGATTCAGTGACTGATATGCAAAGATCTGTTCTGTGACAGGTTTGTTTGCCAGCAGCACTGTACCGATTTTCTCTGCCTTGCCCCTCCAAAAGTAGACACAGTTGTCTGAACTCAAGAATGGGTCTGGCCCATTTTGTCTGCCCTTTCTGTAAGGCTAGTGCTCCTATGAAAGATAGACATAGGGTTTGCTGTTCCTTTCTTTATACATCTGTACTTCGGCAAAACTAATAAAACGAAGATTCACCTGTTTCCAGACTAGCAAGCACTGCTGTTAGTACATAAATATTAGTATGTTCAATTGTTTCTTGTTGGTTGTCAAGGTTTTCCCAGGGAAGTTGTGGTAGAGGAGAAGATAGGACTTCTTTTTATTTATACAATGGAGCTTTGCGTATTCATATAGTAGCCTCTGTATGCATATGCTGGCTTGTCAAAATGTGATGGACCATTTTTAAGGCTGTACATCAGGTAAAAAAAATCTAACCATATTTGTGGGTGATTTGGTGAAAAACTAATCACCAAAATATCATTCTTAATCACCAATCTCTTATTTAAGAGTAGAATTCATGTCTAGATTAATTTGCCATGTTCTAGCAGCATGGGAAATTTGCCATTGACTTGGATTTTATTCAATGAGAGCTTGTTCTATGACTTGTGTTTTTGTAACTCTCTGGAGCTCCTACTGGAATTAGACCAGAGTTGGACTTGTTTGATGCAATCAGATGTAAATACTGAAACTACTCAGTGTGTGGTAGGTGGAAACAATGCTAAGATATATCAGATCAGATAGTTACAAAATGACTTGCTAGGTACAGAATGGATCCAGACGCAGTAGTAGGGTACTTCTGAGGTCTGACCTCTCTCTGGTGCTTACTCTGAGTTGGAACAGGTAAGGTAGGGATAAGTATCTATAATTTTAGCTTGTTCTTATGGAAATTTAGTGGAGTTTTTAGGAGTATTTTAAAAAATATATTTAAAATTAGGTATTTCTTACAATATGATCTGTTTACAAGCTGAGAAACCTGATAGCCTCTCATTTTCAGGGTGTTAATTATAAATTAGTCTATGCTGTACTTTGCTGCATTTCTCTGCCTGGTTAAACCAGTAAAACCTTTGGTGTAAGTAAAAAATGGCAGAATCAGTAATTTTGTGCATCCTTCTCAGTATTTCCTTCTTTTGTTGTTTCAGTCAATCAATGTAGTCACTTGCTTTCTACCTCATCCTTTGATTTGTCAGAAAGTCTGAGTACTTGGGAATAAGAATGAAAATCCTTATGTCTTAATTGTTAATGGATTCTCTACATAGTAAAAAGAGGATATTTGGGTTTATTTGTTTTATTTATAATCATTTAGGTTTGGTTTTAAATACCTAAAATCCACATTATCCACAAGTGATGTGATGCCTAACATGCAAATCTTCTCCCATTTCTTTGCTTCAGCATACTTTATAGCCCTATTCTTCAAGTGTCAAACCTAGCAACAGGATCAATCATTTGAAAAATGCAATACTTCTGCTCTGTTAATAAATAAGAGAAGTTGATCATTGTATGCAATGCTTCAGCATTGCATTGTACTATCCATTTTGTAGTTTACTGTCAGCACCTGACAAAAATGTTGATGCTTTGTTATTTCCTAGAATTTCACATTAATATTTCTGACTGATAAAGCAAACCTGCTTTCCTGCACTTTCAAGTAGCTCTAAAGTTTATTTTGTCATTATTCTTATCATCAGGCTTATCTTTATACAAAGGACTTCTTGTATTTAGTTTCCACTACACTTCTTCATCCCTGCTTTCCTGAAAAAAAACAAGGAAGAGAAGATAGTGTAGACTGACTGGCTATGATCAAAGCAGAGCTCTGTGACTGAGCAAGACTGTGATCTTTACTGTTTGAGAGACACGTGAGCAAAATATAGTCTGCACTGAGGAACTTTGCTCTGGTCTTTTTTATTCTGTGACGATGGCTTACAAGTTAACTTTTGATGTTTGGGGCCAGGAATAAATGCTTCCTGTACTTTCAGCATGACCCTTGAGAGGTGGTGAATAGGTGATCTTTCTCTCAAGAAAAACAATTTCTCTGTGTACTGTCAAAGAACTGGTTTTATTATAACTTATACCTCCCCAATGTTTGCTTGCAGGTGCTTTCCTTATCCCGTATGTGGTGTTTTTTATTTGCTGTGGAATACCAGTATTTTTCTTGGAGACAGCCTTGGGACAGTTTACTAGCGAAGGAGGCATTACATGCTGGAGGAAAGTTTGCCCTTTATTTGAAGGTAACAGCCAACAATTTAACTGTTTGTTAAATTTGAAGATTTGAAGTAAATAAATTGCTTCAGAGTTGAAGTAAAGATACCCTTAAAGTAGTAAGCATTTGTTTTTAAGTTATCTGAAAAGTAAACATTTTCTATTGTCTCTCTCTCTTTTCGTTTTGTTTTTGGTTGTTTTTTATTTTTTTTGTCTCCTCCCCTTTAGGCATTGGTTATGCTACCCAAGTAATAGAAGCACATCTAAATGTGTATTACATCATCATTTTAGCATGGGCTATCTTCTACTTGTTTAATTGCTTTACTACAGAGCTTCCTTGGGCCACTTGTGGGCATGAATGGAATACAGGTATGACTGCAGCAGACATTCTCGCTATAAAATACTTACGACTATAAAATGCTTCCAAGTAATTGATTAATACATTAAAATGTCAGGAACAAAATTATTCTGGTAGAAGTCTGTGGAAATGGGACAATCATATCACTGCTATGCCGTGATAAAGGAATCTTGAAGACTTAGTCATACCTCTTTTGGTTTCAGTCATTGTATAAGCATATTTTCCTGTAGAATATAATGTCAGACAGCAGAAGACTTTGAGTTTTGTTAATTCTGTAAGGTATTCTGACTAAATCCCAAGACTTCCATTTGCAATCACATCTATTCTCCCTGAATACAGTAAGTGAATTCTAGTGAGGAGCTGATGACAGGTTACAGTCTTGCTCTTTCACTCTGATGAAATTAGGAAAATATTAAATGTGGAACTTTGGATTAATTCTTTTTAATGCTAGATGTTAAGGGATAATATTCATCATGCTCTTTCTGAAACTTTAGTCACATAATCCTTACCGCATGCAAAGTAGTGTCTTACATTGAAGATGAGGTGTGTATTCATAAGAGTTTGCAGTGTAGGGCTCTGCATCTGTCCTCTCAGTGATAATTTTCCCTGTAATGCTCTACCTATTGCATTTGCCGATCACAAACATTCACGGGGAGGAATACATACCTATGCCCTTATTTCCAGGTTCCTAAAGGTTTTGCATTTATTCTTTGTATTTGTTCAATTTCTAATCATGTACCAATCGTACTCTTACGGTTTTTATTAATTGGTCGTAGTCTTTGCTGAGCACACTTAAAGTTGTGAAATCTTGCAGCTTAGATTATCAGGCTATTGGTCTCAGGCCACATAGGTGTGGAAGGCTTCTGTATCAATTTTGGCAACCCTGCAAAAGAGCGTTGTTGTGTTGATCACTGTTCAAATACTAAATGTGAACTCAGCAGCGCTGAGATGCTTTAATTTCCCTTCTCTGTATTGGAGGTAACAAGCCAGAGTGACTTTTCACTTGTTAAGACAGAGTGGAAACTTGTTGCTGGCAGTGTTTCTGAAGCCAGGTACTGGCACTGCCCATCAAGCCAGCAGCTGACTAGGAGCATGTTGTAACTCCCAATCAGTTGCCTCAGTTTCCCAAAGCACCTTTCTTTTCCATCAGACATTTTAGTAGCCCTTGCCATTGCAACTGTACCTTTGGAAAGCATCAGGGGGAAGGTAACATGTTGCATGGGCATTTTTCTGGGACAACCTTGTGGTCTGGTGATCAAAATAATGTTACAGAAGTAGCAGCTCTGATGGTTTAGTGTGCCCAGAAGTCCTTTAGCTACATAGAGTCATTGTTTTACAGTACAGTGGCTTTGCAATCTGCATAAATTAGAAGATGCACAAGAAGAAATGTACTTACATGTTGATACAGCAAACTCTTTTTTTGTTGTTGTTGTTTTTTTTGTTGTTGTTGTTGTTCTTTTATAGAAAACTGTGTGGAATTTCAAAAACTTAATATGAGCAACTGCAGTCAAGTCTCTTTACAAAATGCCACTTCTCCAGTGATGGAATTCTGGGAGTAAGTGCACACAAACTTTACTTTTGATCAAACTATTCCTTCTCTTCCCATGTTTTGATCATTTACACATGATTGGGTCACTTGTAATACTATGGCACTTAGTAATGTGAGTTCAGCTGGAAATTTTCTCATACAGCCAAAGAGAGCCAGGACGAGAGTTTTAACTCTTTTTTAGAGTATACAAGGAAAGGAATTCCATATCCTGAAAGAACATAGAACAAAGTGTGCCACTTGCGTGGAAGCTTGGCTCCGACTGCTTGAGGAAAGAGCCTCAGTCCCATACTAATGAGGAGGCAGAGGTGAAAGAGAGAGCATGATTTTAAATAATCCTTGTTTATTTCCATGATATTTCTTCTCTTGAGTTTGGGAATTGCATCATCACCTTATTTGAGCTAATGAATACTTCAGCTTCTGTATCTAATTACGTTTTAAAGGACTATGTAAGGCTAGTTATTCAGCTATAACAATGTGGAAGTTTAACTCTCTTGTCTCCTTGAAACTGATTTCTAGGTAGAGACATAGAAGGGAATTGTATCTTAACAAAATACAAACTGCTTTTGTGATGACACATGCTTTTTACTTACTATAAGTATTTAATTAGTGCATGTGTAGTCACAGATTTGTTCCTTGAAGGGAGCAGTGGGTGTTAAGGCAGTTATAGAAATGGAATGTTACTTCTAAGACTAAGTCATTTCACAGTTCAAAATCACAGAATTGTCAGAGTTGGAAGGGACTTCAAAAATCATCCAGTTCCAAAACTTTTTGCCATGAGCAGGGACCCCTCACACTAGACCAGGTTGCTCAGAGCCTCGTCCAGCCTGGCCTTAAAAACTTCCAGGGATGGGGCTTCCACCACCTTCCTGGGCAACTTGTTCCAGTGTCTTACCGCTATCATGGTGTAGAACTTTTTCCTAACTTCCAATCTGAATATTACATCCAATCTGATATTACATTTGTCTGCTTTCTCTGTCCCAGCAATACTCAAGCTGCGTAGCTTTTCACCTCTGGACAAGAAATGCACGCTCTTCCTGATGAGGGAAGTATTTTCCTTGTTAAAATTTAAGTAGATATGATGTTGCATGGCCCCAGATGTTAAAATAGAAAGAGCAAACTAGAAGTGGAAGAACGAGTTTTATTAATAATAAGGACTGGTGTTGTATTAAAATAACTGGAATGAACAGAAGATTATTATTAAGTTATATACCTTAAATATATGGGGCATAACTACACAGTAGAGGAATTTGTGTGCAGATGCGTAGTGCAGATCAGAGTAGTTAATATGCAGTAAATATATCACTGGACTAGTTAATTTGTCAAGCAAGTCATCTTACGGACTGTAGATAACTGTTACTAGAAAAGTTATTTGTCTTAGCCAAAGAGGTCTTGTTCACAGTGCTGTTGCTTTAGTCCTTTAGAAACTTTGGTGTCAGGAACCATAAATTTATTGAAAGACTCTTTTTGAAACAAGTAGTAAAAGGAAAGTTGTTGGGGTAGGCTGCACAGAGCAGATGCTCATGGCTATTTTTGTAACTCATGTGGACAGTGTGAGAACCTTCTCTGCTGCAATAACCAACCACAGGACTGAATTCATTTGCATAATGACCAGGTTCCTTGCAACTAATTAATTGTTGCCTGTGAAGGGAAAGGGGAGGCTCTAGGTTTCTTCTGAACAACCACAGCATTCAAAACCTTTACACTTTGCTCTCTGTGATGTGAAATTCCTCGAAGTAATGGTCACATAAAACCAGTTTATTGTGTAAAAGATGAGCTGAGGAAAAAATAAATTGGGTTTTGTGAGTTTTTTTTTGGCCTGTTACCATCTACTCATGAGATAATCCATAAAATGAATATTCAAAATATCTTCTTTTAATTGAAAGCAAACAAGCAAGCCCCCCTAAACTCTCCCCCCCAAAAAACCCCAAAGCCAAAAAAATAACAAAAGTGCATTTACACTAATATCTATTTTAGCTGTGTTACTGCTGTGTTTCTTTCAAGCCCAGTGCTCTCAGTCCAAGAGCTAGTGGTACTGAGGAATATGCAGGTTGGTACTATGTGAACGCCAGCAAAAGTCAGTAGTGGGACACAAGTTGGATTTGGTTTTGTCTGTGTGCACACAAGTAAATGAATATACCAGGCCCCAAAATTTGGCTTCACTCTGGTCTTTTCTCCCCTATTTTACTAGTACGACTATTAGGTCTTTTCCATCTTTTAGACTTAAAGGTTCAGCCCTTATTTGTTACTGGAAGCAAATCCTCAGCTGTCTTCAGGATTGCAAATAAAGATCTCAGCTCCTTTGCTGAAGTATTTATAGCTTTTATTGCTTCTGTGGCCTTGGCTACTCCTAAAACTATTGCTTAAGTCAAACAGCAACTCAGATAAATGAAGTGATGACTGCAAGGGTACTTTGTGGTGCTATGAAGCTTTTCTGACATGTAGACTAATAGCTAGCCTTCGTCAGGTCTATACAGAGGGGATACTGTTTCCTTGACACCCCAGTGGATAAAGGCTCACTTTCTCTGATAATTCAACATTGTCTACCAGCTTTGATGGCAGGGTCACACAGAATGAAGGACCATTTAGTATTTGAATGATTGTTTGTCTGGGGGGGGGAAAAAAAAAAAAAGGAAATAAGTACTGTCCTAGATGCTATTTTCCTTTTGGTATACTTGGAAGAATCTCATGTATATACAAAGACCTCAAAACCTACAATATTTTTGTGGGCTTGTAACTAATAATTTATTAATCTAATTGATAACTTATGTGTAGCTATACAGTGATAATTGTCTGACTCTGCTTGGAGGAGTAGTAGGCAAACTCTGGGAGTTTGGACTCTTTTACCTGGTTTTTCTGCTCAGAATGCCTATCCCTATTAGTATTTGAAAACATTATTTGAGTTAGCAAACTTGCCACTGACTACAGGTATTGTTGTTGACAACCCTGGGAAATATTTGGAAACTTAAGTATTTCTTACCTCACTTAAAAAGAACTTGCAAGCCGTAGCCTTGAAGATTCATACTCCATCTGTGTATAGCTTTCTAAGGTAAGCAGGTGAATCAATCAAAATTCATTATTTATTCATCAAACTCTCTCATGCTATGTTCCAAAGAAGGACAGCAGGTGTCTGAGCTTTCAGTTTTCATTTCATATTGCTGCTGCTCAGTATTCAGAATAGAATAGAATAGAATAGAATA